>CM062832.1:5385433-5400963 GCA_031772345.1 Himalopsyche anomala | reverse complement strand
TAAGTTTACACATAAAAAGTAATAAACTCCTTCAAAATGACCAAAGGTGAGTTACAACTTTGTTTTATTATACATCCTTTACCCACATGTAATGTATTTAATAAATAAATTTCAAAATTGAAATTCTACCGTTCTTCCAAGAAACTGGCAGAGATCGGTTGGCTGAGAAAAGACCACAGTAAAAATAACATACAAGTACTTTATATTGTATCTATATTTTCTATAATAAAGGTTTCAACGGTAATGTGACTATAACCTGTGACATGATTCTATATTATTTAATGACGATTGGTTATTCGAATGGAAATTCACTTACCAGAACCTTAATATTGAGAAAAAGTTCAAACAATATAACTTTAAATTTAAATCGCTCAAATTGGGTTCATTCACACAAGTTTTATCACTAACGACACGGGTTTCGCCTTTCGGCATCTTCAGGCGTTCAAGTGCACGGGTGAACTTAAACTGAAACCCGGGTAGTTTGTGACAAAACTTGATATTAAAATTCCATCAAGAACCTCCAGTCGAAGTCTTAAATTATATCAAAGAAATTGTATTAAATTTCAAGAAAATGAAAAAATGAAATATGAAACTATAAATTAAATTTGAGCGAAAGTATTCTACGATTATTATTAGGTACAATGACTTAAAATCAGTCTGCTGTAGTCTTGATAAAATTTAAAATTATATTGCTATCTATTTAACAGCCATTTCAGAACGGATATATGAAAGTGATTATTATTATAAAATTGAGATATACGTTTTTCCTGCATATTTTTAATAAAATAAAGTAATCACATCAACGGAAATTGCAGTATATAAACACACTTCGTTTATTTATGATTACTAATATTATTATCAGATATCACTGTAAATCTTTAATTATTATAAAAGTCGTGATATCATATGAAATGGAAGCCACTAATGGATTTATTTGGATATATTACTCACAAGTCTTAAATATCTTTCTGGTCACTCTTAAATTATTATTTGAATACTAAGAATGGTATAAATAAAATCGAAAGTATGATGCTATTATCTGAAAGTCATCCACTAAGGAACTCGTTAATTAATCTTGTTTTTGTATGAGCTACTTTTGGTTAATTTATTAAAGGAAATTGATTAATATGTAATAACAATAGTAATCATCCTAATCTATGGATATGTTAAAAAGTATATCACTTTAAAAATACAATGGAACTTGTATATTTGTCATTCATCCATTTCTGCGACCCCCTGAGTGGTCTCAGGGCCCATGGGGGGTCTGTAGGAACCGCTGGCTTAGAAGAAATGTCACCGTTATTTTAAACATCGGATAACCAAAATTATTCTTTAAAGAAGCTTTCGCTTGATCTTGTATAAGTGGTCGAAATTTCATTCATTGTTGCAGCTTATTTTTCTTGATAAAACTTAAGTAGTTGGTCTCTTGGTATGAGTTCTCTTCCATGATTTTTTCTCAATTGCTATACAACCTCACTATCACCTTTCAACCTTGTGAATCCTCCCAGACACATAAATTCATCAATAACAGCTCGCAACGTAAAACCTTAAAGCTCACATTCTGGCAATAGTTTTCTCCAGGCTGAGCATGTTGTCATGGAAGCCACTGTAAGCGTTGTTTTGTCATCAAAATGTAACACAAAGTAAACCCGACGGATGTAGAAGCTGATGTGCAAAGAAATTGTGATATGTATAAATATACCAAAAAGTTTCTTGAATAAATTGATAAGATTAAAATGTAATATTAAACCATTTGCTGGTCATTTAAAATAAGCTCTTAAATATTCAGCTGAGTAAACGGGCCGATTATTATGGGAGGTGCAGTAGAAATATGTCGATTCATCGCATAAGTAACATGTTAGTCCAAAATGATACAATGTAAACTGCAATTGAATCAATGGTAAAAAAATCGATAGGCCCTCCTCGTGGAATATCAGTGATAGGGCTGTGCTAAACTGAATAAACATCTGAAATAAATAAATTATCGCTAGTGATTAACGGTATTTATTATTATTTCTAAAAGTATAGTTACTGATGTATTCATAGTCTAGTTGGTAAGAGCTTGCTCTTCCGATCAGGTGGGTCCGGGTTCGATTCCCGGAAAGGTCAATGTCAAAATTGGATTTTTTCAATTTTAATTTGAGATCTAAGACATGGGTGTTTGTGAAATCAATTCTCCTTGGGTTAATCTCATGTGACTTTCAAAAATTCTCATCGAGTATATCTCGTATGATCTTTCAACTTTAAAAATATTTGACGCATTGGCGTAAGCTGTAATGTCAATTATTTGTTTTAAATTTAATTAATTAATTAATTTAATTATGTATGATATTATTATCATCAGCAATTGATTGCTTATCATGCTAAGTGTATTTTAAATACAAGACAAAGTCAAACTTTCTTGTATTTATAAAAAAATAATCAAACTATTATTCAATTGTACGTGGTATCGATTTATTAAACTAACCTTGAATAAGACTATAAGACTGTATTTCATAGAAACTGATTCTTGATGAAAACTGTTACCATGACATGGCTGGATTTTGTATTAAAAAAAAATGATTATGTAAACTTTGATATGATATATATATATATATATATATATATATATATATATATATGTGTGTAATATGAGCACATGATAAGTGAACTGAGCCAAGTTGTATTAAAGGAAAAAATGAAGTAGGTGTGTTTTAATATTCCACATGTTTTAAAGCATCATAAAAATGGTACACACGGCAATGGTACATTTTTCTCAAAATAAAAATATGCGATTTAAAACAATAAGATATGACGTAATTGTACTTAAAATTCAAATAACAAAGCTTTAACATTTTACTAAATGGCTGACTTCACTTCTTCAGGGCTCATATATTTATATGAACATGCTATAAATGTTGATCAAAAAATATTCAAGAGGCTTGATAACATATAAGTCGCGTGAACTTAGATAATAAAAATAATTATAACACAAATTAAACCAATTCGTACTAATAAGACGATTAATATATATCTACAACAAGTCAAGTTAAAAAAATCTTATTTCCTTATATTTTATGCATTAATAATCATTTTTTAATAATATGTATTGATCATTTTGTGACTGTTATTTTACGTAATTCTTCCAATTACTCTGTCATCCCATCGCGGAAATTGTGTATAACGTGTGACTAGAAAATTTTATTTGAAGCAAATATGAATATTTTTAAATTATGGTTCAACATTTATTTCATAATCACTAACAAAGAAGATCACTACAATCAAAAGATTGTCACGATGAGGTGTGGCAACCCTACTTTTGACTGACAGATGAAGTGAGCATGGCTCGACATTTTTGATATGGAAATTATATGGCACCCAACAAATCTCGGCCCATGTAACTATTAATAGCAGACTTCTAACCCATTTGAGTGACGGGCTTTAATCACAAATATGTTACTTAAACGATCTTTAAAGGATTTTTTGTTTTTGATTGCGTGCTCACCTACTGCTGACCATTTACCAGTGTAGTTGTAAATCATTATTAAAATTGTTCAACATATTACTTACCAGAGCAGTACAATAAAAAGTTTCAGGTGTAGCAGGGACTCGTTTATTTTTAGATATATACGATCTTATTATCTATCTAACTTGTAAATAACGATTATTTATAAATCTTTCTTCTAAATTATCAAAAACCATTTTCTACTTAATGCTTTCTAGCAACCTGGTTACTTATAACTATTGTGCTTCCATATTTTCTTACAAAAATATTTGAAAATTTATGTAATAACCGATACATTGCTTTTTATATGAAATGATTTAACTTCAGACTAAAATCGTAACTCAGAGATCTATAAATAGATAACCAAAGCAAACAATGTCAAAGTGTAAGTCATTCATTTAGATCCTTGATTTAATGTTGAAGGTCGACCTTACTTTTTTTTAAACCTAATCAAGATGGATTGATAATATAATAATAATTGACCCAGATCAAGAATCCATGAAAAAATAGCATTTCATCAAATAAGTCTGAGCAAAATTCAATAAATTCGTTTAAAAAAATCGCGAACGATTATATTTCGCAACCGACAGTGACAGCAACGAATAGCTCCTATAAGTGAATACAATTATGCATGTATGTATACATATTATGTATTTGTATTTTATTGTATTTTTATAAATAAAAACAATTTTATATGTAAAAAAAATACGAACTTGAAGAACAAATTTTGTTTTTTCATACATTTTTGATACTTTTTTACGCGGTATTTCGATTTTTGAAACCAATTTACAAACTACATGAAAGTAAGGTTTTTTTATGTGCAACTTTCTGGAACTAATGTACCACGTAAAAAAAGGATTGGGTCTATTAGGTTACGGTAGTCACGGTCTCAAATCTCGTTATGGACAGTTTCATATACATATTGATTTTTCAATCGATTTGCATTCAAATGCATGAATGTCTGTGAGGCACATATTTAACCACACGCACCTGCTTTTAAAATTTAGTTGGCTTAGTCCAATTATTTCGCCTTTACCTCTCTGAAAAATTAGGTTAATCGACTGAATCGCAACCAGTTTTTGTTTATCAACTTTTATTAAAATGATTTGATATATTTCCATATTATACTCTGCAGTGGTATCGACTGGGAGTTTGAGGTCACAAGGGCAAAACCAAGATACAATGTTTTTGGGAAAAACGCAGAAACAGTTTTCGTCGTAAGTAATTTTTAATTTAGAACATAACAAAAAATATCGTTGAAATATCAAAGGTTTGCCTCTAAAATATTTTTTTGAAAAAATATCGTATCTTTGTAGGTGAATATTATACTAAATAAAAAAAAAACAATAAGTGAATATTGTTTATAGTTTCGCCTTTGTGACCGTAAGCTCTCAATAAATTGTTAGTAGTATTCTTAACCTTTTTATTCGGCATACAGGCTCAATAAAAAAGTGTAAAAAAAGTAGAATTCATAGAAAAATTGAATACTAAATATAAAAAACTTCATTTACTTGAATTTAATAACTGTGTTATTAAATAAAAGAACAAAATTTTGGTATAGAAAATCGTGTTAAAAAATAAATATTGAACACCTAATAAGTAAATAACACATAATATTATTAGTAATTTGTAGCTTCAATTAAAACTATTCATCACTAGTTGATTATAAACGGAAAATTTTATGAAAGATTGGAGCAGTGGTTGATCCAGAAATTCTCCCAGATAGGGGCCATTCAATTTGAAAATAAACATGATTCATTAATAATACATTTAAAAATAGATGATTTTTAAAATAATATATCTATATAAAAACAGCCAATACATAATTAAGTATGTATTTTATAAAACATAGTAAATGAACTAAACACTTAAGGAGCCACAATAAAATTCACAATAAAAATTTAATAAATCAGAAAAATGGAAAATAAATTCTTCTACCTGTGGATCCGCTAATGGATTAGAGACACATCGTTTTTATCGCTATAAATCAGCGGTCGGGAAACTTTTTTAACCATTACCCCAAAATATTTTTGCGTAAGTCGATATTACCCCATCATTTTAAAAAGGAGACAATCAATGTAAATTTAAATTAAACATTTTTAAAAAATGAAATTCTCATATTGGAACAAACAAAATTTTATTAAAAACTTTCTCACTTCAGGTTTTTAAAAATTTCCTTATAACCCCCAAAGATTTCATTTTTACCACGGTTCCCCGACCGCTGCTATAAATGTATGACACTTCTAATGTGCTACGATATAATGAAGACTTTTGTTTGTTATTACTGTCTTGAGTTATTGAATTTCTTGCTATTAAGTAATCCATTTATGTCCATCTTTCACGTCTAGAAATAGTATTAGAACAAATAATTCATGTAAAAATATATTATTTATTCTTTATAGAGGACTTGAGTGTACGTTTCCATGATGAATTTAGTAGTAATTCAATGAGCTTTTGATCCCGAAGGTTCCCAGACGCAACAGTCAATAGGTTCTGCAATCAAGCTGCAAAACCATGTGTAGTCTAATCTTCAATCAAATGATTATAAATCATGGTGAAGTACCGAACACAGAATCATTGCCTTCGTGTTCAATGGACGGCTGCCAATCACGATGCTTATCAAATATACTTCGTATGCTGATCATGATTAATAAGTTAATTTAATCAGAATGGGATAACGGTGCTTCTTTTTTTCATACATAAACCAGGTGCAAAGTTTAATACAATTTTAACGAAATCATTGCCTATTTTTTTTGGTTCATCACTCACCATCATTATCTACATTTTATTGCAATTTATTTTTTCAAACTCGATACCTTTATAAATGTATAAAAATATTTTTAAAACGAAAATATAATCGTTATAAAGGAAGAATTGAGCGCCTTAGTTTTAAAACCTACCTAACACCAAAAACCAAAATTGTTGGCAGAGTGCAAAAAACTGCTGTGGGCCTTTTGGATTTAAGTAGGTTTTGAGACTAAACACGTTTTTTAAAATGCATTTTCTCTGTATTTAGAGAGGTTTTGAAATCGGAAATTTATTGATTGTGTAGATATTGAAATAATGAACAAGATGGCATCAAAATTTGAAAAAATCAAAAATGGTCTTAAAGTAGGTTTTGAAATTGAGATCCTCAATTACAGCCATTGAAATTGATTACTGTGTAAGCTTCATTGATGTCATGTAATAATATATTTCTTACTAGTATTTTTACTAGGTTATTTTGGAATATAATACAATATTACTTTTTGATACAAGACTGACGAAATTTTATTACATATATTTAAAAAAAAAATCTTTTTATCCATGTCCGCTCCCAATGTGTATCATATGGCCTTCTAATGGAGGTGTCTCAACAGAACTTTTTATACGAGAACTTTTTGATAACCAGTCGCTCAGCCTCTCTTTTTCGAAGCGAGTAGTACGAATAGAAAAGATAGGGTAGGACAAAGCTGTCAGTAGGCTAATCACTCTTGCTACACCACGTTATGTGAGAATTGGTGGGAGATGGAATTTTTAGAAATCACAAACATCCATGCCTTCAGACAAAAATTGACTAATCGATTGAAAAAAATGCTGTTCGTACTGAGATTCGAGCTCGTGGGTTCCGGCAAGTAGGCCAACGACCCTGACCACTGTGCCAACTCGCCAACTACTTACTTAAATAGGTAACAAAAAAAAAGTTACTATTTTTTTCACTTCAATCCGCAAGTAAACGTACTAAAATTCTATATATTTTAGATACCTATTTTTACCACCTGAACTTATTTAAATAATGTTATATTTAAGATTTTGTCAGCTGAAGCTTTTAAACGATGAAAAGGAAAACCCCTTACGAATTCTGATTGCAGATGTTCAATCAACAAAAGTCTTCTCAATTCTTATCAGGAACTATTTTTTATGTCGTATAAAACTTGAAGAGTTGTCTCTTAAATTCCCAATCTCTAACTTACTTTTGCGAGTATCTCGAATACGACCGCAAAAAAATATTTTTCGTTCATTTTAGTATGATTTTTAAAAGACGTTTATTGTAGTTCCAATAATTTTTTATCGAATGAAAAAATATACACTTAACTCAAAATACATTTTTTTTGTCATAAAACGATACAATAATCATGCATCGCGGGCGGTGTTAGAAAAGCGATACCAACTCAAAAAGGAAATTGGTATCATTGAAACGTTCCCTCTGGAGTCATTAATTAGCTTTTAGGGATTGTGCCGTGTATTCGCATTTTTAAATATCCCAGTAAAAACCATGACACTAAATTAATAGCCCGACACAGAGTCCAATGATTTTACATTATTTCGGCTTTGAAGAATGATCGCTTTGAAAAATGTTTACATCCATAACACAGGGTGTCCCTCCATTGGCCATTGTTTGATATTAAGAAAGATCCTTCAAAAATGCTAAGTCACTAATAACCGACGAACATCGAGTGGTTTATAACACAGAAGTAGACATAGATTAATACATGTAAGGTAAGCTATTTCCACAAAATATTCCTGACTTGAAATTTGCGTATTCAAAATTATACCATTTCTCTACCTAATTTAACCTTAAAGAGACATTCTGGATCAAAAAGCGATTACCCACTTAAAACATCCTTTGGCATGCCATTTTTTTTGAACTGTTTATTGTATTATTATTTTTTTGGTTATTTCAAAAACTGATTGTGCAAAGAAGACTTTTTGATTTGACAATTCAATTAAATATAATACGTAAGGTAACCTTAATGATTCTATAAATAATAAACCTTTCCAAGTCAGTGTAATGAGTATAGATTCACAGGGGTAATTAATCCTTTGAAGACGACAGTAGCCATCACGTTAACCGAGAACTACAAAATTAATATAAAACAACTTAGATTATTCCACGTATTGTATTGTTACAAAATTCTTACTGTCAATTGTTGGCAAAACTAAAGCAACAACAAATTCTTTGATTTCATCGACCCTTAGAACATTTAGTTCTCAAATCCCACGTAGTATTAAGTTTCATACGTAGGCAATTTTTTTTAATGAACTTTCCAGTGAATTAAGATATCACAATATCCCGTTTAGGCTGATATTTTTTAAGACAAAGCCCAACAAATATTGAAATCGGAATTCATAACAAAGATTTTATTAATATATTTAGACTCCCTTTATAAAATTATTTTCTTAGTGAATGCCTACTTTTTACTCGCAATTAATTCGAGTAGTGACTTGTCTTTTCCACGCCCAGATAGTGGTCAAATTACAATACAACATCCACCTTGAATTGATATAATTTAAAATGATTAAGAGATTGGAATAAAATTATATTGCAAAGATAGATAAAAAAATCACATTTTGCACTTGGTATTACTGTTAAGAATGTTTTCATTTTTAATTTAATATCGAACGTGGAAAGGCAAAAAGATGACCACTACAGTTTTTTCAAAACAGCTTTTATCGATAATCACAAATTATTAAACTTGATACACGTTCTTTCAAGAGGATTTAAAATGAAAATGTCGAATTAGTATCTAAAGACATATGAAAATTACGATCAGGAAAACGGATTTTAAAATGGTTTTTCTTGAACAATGTATTAAATTAATATTAAATTAAATCAATTCAAAATCAGTTAAGTGTCCGTGCACTTAAAGGTTGTGTATATTTCATAATTTGCATTTGGACCAAAATCATAAAAAAAATGTTATATGCGTATTTTACAATGGTTAAAATGGTAGTGAGTCATGTCTAGTGAATTGGGCTAATGATGACTTTAAATGCTGCCACCTGAAAAAATCCAATACAGATCTGGGACTAGGGAGCAATGTCCAATAGACTCAAACACGAATCAGTCGTATAATAACATTCTTATAATGTTACCATTGATGAACACAAAATGAACATTGTACCGAACAAAATGAGCATTGTAACACCTTATTGGCATTGACCGGCCGTGAATAAATTTGAACCCAGAATTTAAGTCAATGCATAATAATGATACGACAGTTCATAATTTCACAATTAGAACCAATACTTTTGTCTCAAATTGTATCAGTTAATATAAAAACAGTTTTGACACCTCTTCCATACTGCGTTTAAATATCATATTTCCGCCGGTTAAAAAAAAAGTGAAATTGTAGAAGTGAACAACGAAACATGGTTTTCTAATCAGTGCTTCCCAACCTTTTTCATGCCATGGACCCCTAAATCTGAAAACAATAATCTGCTGACCGCCATTTTTTTTTATTTCATATGTTCACATTTTATCACAAAGAATGTTGAAAGAATGAACATTTTCGCGGACCCCCCGCGTAAAACCTGCGGACCCCTGTTTGGGAAGCACTGTTCTAATGGATACAGAGATAACTTTCGACGAAAATACTTATTATACAGCTCAATACTTTGACGATGAAATCTGGTCAACATAATTTCATTATTATTTTTTATATAATGTAATCTTTCTTGACAATCACTTTTGAAATTGTATAATACAGTGACTGGAGAAAAAAAACAGTGTGGCCATCTTCAATGCATGCAAACACTTCTAAATCATAAATGTCAATTATATTTGGTAAGTATAGATGCAAACATTTTTAACAACACAAAAACAACTTAAGTGGCAATTAAGCACACGCCTCCTGTGTTTTTAAGCCATTATGTTTTTTTAACAAGTGCGATACATGGAATATAAATGTTCTTCATATTAACTTCATAAAAATACTTTATTGCGTATATATTATTTATTTTTCACGTGAGCTATACGCCATTCTGAAAATAAATCTGAGCGATTTAAATTTCTGGAGAAAATTTTTATCAATATATAATACGTTAATAGAATAAAAAAACTGTTTTTTTTCCTAAGCCCTACAGTCTTTTAAAACTAAAATAAAACAAATTTAATCAGTGAACATTTCTTTTATATTTTTAAGCATACTTTATACAGTAGCAATAAAATAATATAGTTTCTACAATTTAAAATGACTGACTGATCTCTTTTCTCTTTTAGGGTGTTCACTATCAATACTTGGTAGAATGTCATTATATTGAGAAAAAAAACACGATATTCCTTTGTACTTATTTCCACTTTTATTTAGCAAGTTCAGAACCGGTTTCGCTCATGACGAGCACAACTGAACGAAACTAATCCTGATCTTGCTAAATAAAACTGTAAAAAATAAAAAGGAATACGGATTTATTTTCTTATATAACTGATTTAATTGTTTTTTTACAAAAGTGTTTTCAATTGAAATCAAATGATATTCGAAGCATCGTCGTTTTTGTTTTGCTCTTGTAATATTATTTTTTTATTTATGCAATCAACCGTTTACAAATGTTTTCAATAAATTGAAAACAAACCAATTCATGTATACGTAGCAAAACAAATGAACAATAGATTATTGTTTCGAAAATATAACGTTTAATCCACAAAATCATAAAAAATAATTTAAAAATATGATTTCCGTTCAATGTTTGTACAGTAATACAAATTTTGTAAAAAATATGTTTTCACAAATAATTTCATATTTCGTAGTTATAAACAGAATTATTAAACTTCATGCTTAATATTATATTATATAATGTTTGTTAAACATTAATTTAAACGTCGAAGGAACAAAAAAAAATCGTACTTGGAACCCGCGCCTTCAAAAAAAAAAAAAAATTAAAATATTGTTTAAATATGACTATCGAATAAAATGAATTTAAAATCCACTTAGACATCTTGAAACGTTTTTTCTTTCATCAGATTTTAATAAAAATATTTTTTCAGAGAAAAATAAATTAATATATATTTAATAAGTCAGCGATAAATAAAGCTGTAAACTAAGTAAGCAGAAAAAATCCAATCCAATATTATTCATTACGTTAAATATTTAAGCTTCTCGTGCGAATTTAAAATTTAATGTCAAAAAGCTTTTTATTATTGATATTACGTAGGTATATTATATTTATGTGTAGTAATATTTTTATAAAAACACAAAAATTACATATTTATCCTGCGCTGTAATTAAAATATGTAGACTTTGATAAAAAATTGAATTTTACAAATTATCTACTTGAGCCAACGTTGAATTTTTTTATAATAAATTTAGTCTAGTCAACACAAGACTGTTTTTTTTTACCTTTTTTTGGAAATTAGAATTAATGAAGTTAATCAAAATAATTTCACGATTTTAAAAGAGAAAAAAATAAACAATCTTAAGCAGTGGCAGCCTGTCAATGTGGCATTGGATTAATGCACCCCTTGTATATGCAGGGGCGGTCATATTTCATGAAATAATATTCCAACATAACATTTATACCATTCACTCATTTTAAATTCTTCATGTATTTATTGTCTATATATTTATTTTATTATAGACAATTTTTAATATACAATAAATACATAAAGAATTTAAAATGAGTGAATGGTATAAATGTTATGTTTGAATATTATTTCATTATATATAAACCACCCTTGCATATACAAGTGGTGCATTGATTCAATGCCACATTGACCGGCCGCCACTGATCTTAAGCATATTCGCAATACATATTACATAATATGGGCCCTATAGAGGTGAAGTGGTATTTTACAAAAAAAAAAGTTAGATGCGTTATAATATTCTACACATCTTAAAGAAAAAAAAATTACCATTTTACTAGTTGGCTCACTTCACTTCTTGATGGCTCATATTATATTCATTCATATACGAATAATCACAAGCAAATTTTTCTAAATTTTCAAGGATAAATCGTTCAATAATTAGAATGCTTATTTTGGCCACGCTCGTTTACGCTACGGTTTGATACATCACTCCTTTTTTTGAATGAGTTTCTGTAGCATAGATTCCGCGTTCAAGTTTTACCTTCCTTGCATACCTTTATTTACTTTTTACTCGCTTCGTCTGACCAGTTGCTCAGAACGTCAATAGAGAACGCTTAGATTTTTTTTTACAACGACCCGCACAGACCATCCCCAAAAAAAATACACCAACAACATATCTCCCGCCCGATCTAAATACCCCGCCTGGACATTTCGTAACTTATTGTATCCTTATCACGGGACGAAATCGCTAGCTGGCGGCGTGGATTACTTGGAAGCTTCAGGTCCAGGGATTGAGGGATGTAGAAAGTTGGTATTGAGGGCTCAGCTTTTGGTTAATAGTTGTGTAAAACAGCAAAGTCATTGCTTGTAAGTTGCATGTGGAATGTGCTTAATAGAGGGAAGAATTACAAGCAAAAAATCATCCTAAATAGACAGTTTTTTGTCACAGCAGAATAAATAAGTATGTACTTAGCTTGTACTGTCTATAGTTTATCTATACAAAAGACATATATGCATGTAATTTAAATTGCTTGCTTGCATATGTTTTTACACGTATTTTTCTTTGCTAATTTTTTTTTTGAATGACGTTAGAAAATATTCACGATACTAACATATGATTTACCATAAACTTAACGATCCAATTGTAATACATGCAATATTTCTCTAACAATATAATATTTAAATCTCATTAATTTAAACCATAGGTTCCCAACCTTTTTCGAGTGGCGACCTCTTTTTATAAAGCCATGTGACTAGGCGACCCCCCGAGGAATTTGAAATCCTCGATTTTCTATACTTTTTCGTTATTTTGTTGTTCAAATCTAAAATCGAAAAAAGTTGGCGACCCACCTGAAAACCCTTCGCGACCCCTAGGTTGGGAACCCGTGATTTAAACAAATAAGTTTGATTTTTTTAGTTATATTGTAAAAAAATAACGTTAGCTTCTTACATGTAGAGACATTGCAGACAGTATAGTCAATAGTGTAACACAGATTAACCACTTGAATACCAAGCGGCACCATTGTCCGGAACATATGCAAGCGAACGTGGATATCCAAGACATTTAAAAAATCAAATACTTGGTATTCTAATAGAATATAAGCAATATTTTGATGAATATGTGTAGTACTATCTATACTGAGTCAATATAGGTTTTTCAAATATCGAATTCGAGTGTATATTAGGCAAAATTATTTTTCTCAAAAACACGCAGTATCTCTGGGATATATTAATGATTTATTTGCGCGTTATTCAAACGATTAAATAATGACAGAGAGTGAATCAGTAACTATTAGCTGTTTTAGTTGGATCCTCAAGAGGTGAAGTGAATGAAATAGAAAAACTTTTTTCATGGGCTTTTAAGTACACTCACGTCTTTATTTGGTGTTTTGGTGGTTGCATATTTTTATTTCACGAAGAGTAACACTATTGCAATGTGTATTAATTAACTGAGGTAACTTCACTTTTACGATACTTTAATACGTGTAGAATATTACAACGCATCTAACATTTTTTTTATAAAATACCACTTGGCCCACCTCATCTCTAATGAGCCCATTTGATAAATTAAAAATATGTTTGTTATTATATATTTTCTGAGAAGAAAACGGCAAAAGATAAAATTACAGATTACAGCTGACGCAGATGCTTCATGCATAAAACAACTACCAATAATAAACAGTAATACATGAAGCCAAATTTCAATTCTAATCGAAAACTTTTATAGATTTTACGGTTTATCACAAATAATGATTAGATTATTGAAACTAATTACCGTATTAAAATGTACAAATAAAATAAGCCATTTGTTGGCCGTCAGATTGAACTATCAGTTACTTTGAATTATTAAATGTCACAGGGTCAAAATGTCAACCATGTCGACCAATTTAAACTGAGTTTAATTTTACTAACAACATTGCATAACTACATTCTGTAAAATAAGTGTACATTCTTTGTTTAATTAAAGTTACTGGCATTCGTTACTCTACAATAGAGGTCTGCACGGGCCGGGTTTGGGCGGGTAAGCGCAATTGAGATTCGGGATCAGGTCGGGCCCGGGTAAGGAATTTATTTCTTCAGTAAAACATTTCAGACTATGTTTGTGTCATAAGTCAATCATGATAATTTTAATTATTACCAGTTCTATAGAGAATCGTAAATTGTTGCTTTTTTCGAGCTGAGGAGTATAAATATGGGCTTCGAGTCGGGTTCGGGTAACAAGTGAGGTGATCGAGGCCGGGTCGGGCATGAGTCTTTCGGGTTTGGACCGGGTAATTTTGTAAAATTTCGGCCCGTGCAGACCTCTACTCTACAAGTAAGTAATACATTGCGAATAATATGTTAATGCTAGAAAATTTCGTCATAATGACATTGTAAAAGTATTTAGCTCCTTAAGCAGAATTCCATATAGATGATAGATACTACAACATAACGCCATCGTTGATACTATATACGATAATTTTTTTTTAATTTACACTTTGGCATTACTTTACTAATTTAAATAATGTTCTTCCAATAATCGACAATCTCGATGATTCGGTAGAGTACATAAATGAAAGTATTGTTTCGGAAAAATAAGAATCTAGATTCATTAACCCATTTTTGCCCAAATTTACCAGTAATTGATGCAAATAAAAAAACACTGCTCACTCCGACAGGTTCAAATATAAAAAATACTTCACGAAACGATCCCCACACTTGTTAGCTATAGAATGATTGATACTGATACAATCAAAGCTTGTATAACGTCATGCATAAATGGAATGGAAGTAAAAACACTAAATTTTCCAATATTGGAACACTGGGCAAAAATGGGTTAAAGGATTTTGATCAAAACTCCATTTAACATAATAAAGGCAACTGTTTATTACACAGTCAAATATTGTATGTATTAAAAAAATAAACAACTCTTTTGTACTAAATTTGAATCGTTTAAATTATGTACATTCACACAAGTTTCGTCACTAACGACCCGGGTTTCGCCTTTCGGCGTCTTCTGACGTTCAAGCTCGACTCGAATGCCGCCACTATGGAGGCATACTGCTTCAATATCATTTATATTTGTATCCGTAATTTAACCACTCTAAAGCTAACGACCCACCGGTGTGTCGCATACCTATTAACCACACACGCTACCCACCAGTGTGTTGTCATTATTACGACGTCAATAACTATTTTTTAGAGTTCGCATCATTGAAAAAGGGTCCGACATCTCTTAAGGACTCACAAAATGAATATTAAGTTTTCCTATATCAGTTTTTAGAA
>CM062832.1:5116776-5385333 GCA_031772345.1 Himalopsyche anomala | reverse complement strand
AATTACTAGCTTACAGGACAAAAAACGTTATTTTTTTCTAGCTGATAACGGGTTAAAATTATATTTTATTAATAAATATAATTAATATTATCACTAATTGTGTTTTTCGTTAATTAAAAAAGAATTTGAAAATATTCATTTTTTATGTTTTTTCTCTTATTAAACTGTATCCTGTTTTTCAGTGAAAAAATGCTTTGAATTAGTGGTACGAACACTTAAAAAATAATCTAGTGCAATAGGGATAATTATCAGTCACTAATCTCGGAATAAAATCACATACAATAAAAAACATAACAAAATCAACTGAATGTTATTGAATTGAGAACAAATTTACTATGTCATCTTTCACCTTGTTGCCTATGCTGGAATAGTAAACTAATCACATTTTTTTTGTTCTAAATACTTGATACGGGTGGTAATAAAATCAAGGTGCTCTCACATCAAACATCGATCAGTAAGCTCACCCAGAGTGTCTGTCGTTTGGACGTAAGCCATTGTCCCAATTTGATGTCGGCGAGATTATTTCTGCGGGCAGCTGCACCATCTCTTCCTCGACATTTCTGCGCAGTTATGTCGCGACAAATCATTCGTTCCGATCGCTATCTTCGTAATCTGACCCTTTTTATGGCGAAAAGTGTTCATATGAATCATTCGTTCTCTCCATCTGAGATCGCAATCGTCTCGTTCTCTTGTATTTACCGAAAGATTCCTACTTTTTTTTTATCTTAACAAGTAATTTCAAATACTTACATACATTGCAATAAAAAGTCTTTTGGGTCGTTTTAACATTTATAGATCCTAGCTCTTTCGTTTTGCTGTTTCAATCAAAACACATAAGTGCACCTGTCTCGGGATTCAAAGCCATTCCGATAAAGACAAAAGACGGTCGAAAAATATCCCGTAAAAAATATTTAAAAAATACCATAGAAATAGTCAATCAATGCATAATTATTTTATTGTTTAAATCCATGTCCGCTCCCAATGTGGAGCATATGGCCTCCCAATGGATTTTTTTTTCTACGAGAACTGTTTGTTAGTCAATTGTTCAAACTCTCCTTTTTTCAAAGAGAGTATGGATAAAGAATATAACTAGGACAACTTAGCTAATCGCTCTTGCTACGTCCGTTTTTAGGATAGAACAAGTGGGAGGTAATGTAAGACATCAAATGCATTCATTACTTTAGACAGAAATCCATAAATCTATTGAAAAAGCAATCTGTAAAAACTGTCGGTACTGGACCCGTGACCTCCGTGTTCTAAGTCAACGACGTTGACGCTCGACCACGTAATATAATAAGCCAACGAAATATGTCACATTTAAATACTAAATTTTATATGATTTACTGTGTATCTCTGGGGTAAGAGAGTATGGACCAGAAAAGTTTTACATAGTAAGTAGATACCGATTCCACAGATTTGAAATTGGTTGGTATTTTTTAAAAATAAAGAATGTGAAATATTGACTATATGGCCCCATTAGAGGTGAATTGATCCAAGTGTAATATTCTACACATCTTACAAGTATCGTAAAAGTGAAGTAACCTCAGTTGAAACACATTGCAATAGTGTTATTTTTGTATAATAAAAATATGCAATCCACCAAAACACCAAATAAAGACGTTATTGTATTATACTTAAAAGTCCCAGAAACAAGTTTTACCATTTTACTAGTTGGCTCACTTCGCCTCTCGAGGACCCATAAATTGTTTGTTTTATTGTACTTAATATAATTTATGTCATCTTAAGATATCTTATTTTGAGAATTTGATATTTAGTAAAAAAATATATTTTAAGAAATTGTTTATTTACTAACCGTACTGACAAAAAATATTTATTTTTACTTTTAGTATTCTCCATATTTTCAAAAATACAAGAATATAAAGAGCTTAGCGCTACAAAATTTAATCCAAAAATATAATAAATAATCCAACCAAAAAATAAATAAACTTTCAACCAATTTTTTGGGGACGGTTTGCGTTGCATCTTATGCTTTTGTTTGGATGTTTGGGGTAAGTTTTTTTTTCACATTTCATTATTTGCTTTTTACCTTACAATTGGTAGTCAATCTCAAAAATGCAACGATGCGAAAATATAAACACGAGTATTTTGATAGAGTTCATTTTAATCTATTGATTCGTAACCAACACAAAAGCTAAGGATGCAATAATAGTCAAACGTCCAACGGCAGAGCGATACCTTGGAGACTGTATTTTATGAACACATTTTAAAAATATTATTGCATCTAGTTTGGTATCCGTAATAGGTAGAAAATCGTAACCAACAATTTATAAATTTTACAGAAGGTTTTTTGTTCAATTAAAAGTCGTTCGAAAAAGGAATTCTTTAAATTGTTTGTAAATAGTAATAAATGGTCAATGCCTATCCTGATGTTATAATAAAATGATCATACTACTTTCAGTTATCTATATCAGCGTTTCTCAACCGAGGTCCACGTGGAACAAACGATAGCAAGTCAAAACACTAAAATGCACAGGCCCTATAAAAAATCAGGCGAATGAAATAACGCTTTAAAAAATTTCTCACTAACGTCTTAGGCGATAGTGAAAAATTATTGGCTTAAAACGTTATTTACCGAATTGTGCCGCTTAATTATTTTTGCCAGATTGTGGGTCGATATGTAGATTTATAATTAAGACAAATTTTTTTTTTTTTATAATAGTAACAAAATAAAACTCCAAGCTTTTCTTCTGCGAATTATGGTTTGAATAGTCACTTGCCCGTAGTTTATATAATAATATATTTATTAATCGATAAAGAAAAACTTTTTTAAAGACGATATGTGATTTTTAATCCACGCATTGTATTCTTGATTTTTTTTATTTTAGAGGGTTGGTACTGGTGTGACTATTACACCTTATCGATCCCTGTTTTACCTCTTTATAAATGTCGGTAAAACAGGACACAATACAGTCATTCCTAATTTGAATATAATATAATATATTCCATTACAATATTTCAGTGCCCAAATCTTACACATTCGATGCTGTCAAAACGAACAAAAAACTTTATTTATGAAAATCAATTAAAATTATTAAACTATGCAAAATTGGATATTTATTTACAAATAAATAAAACGTAATTTAAAATGCTTGTTTTTATAGTTTGTTAATTTGAATCGGTGGCAGTCATTAATTTAAAAAATAATTATTAATTTAACAAACCTGTTATGTGAGAATCATCTGCTGATTTTTTCTTGCAAATATTTATTAGCTACTGGCTGTTTACTGTCCAAATTATAATTGAATTGGCCACAGATTTTATAGAATATTACAATCATCAGCAGTTGAAAAATATGGTAATTCATGAGTGAAAAAAATAGCTTACAGTAACATACATATTCTAGGTAATAAAACATTTAGTTTGATTTGATAATGGCATCATAAATCAAAGCAATTAATAAAATGTTTTCAAAAAATATTACACCTTAGTTTTGGAATAAATTATCAAAATTATTTCAGTAACTAACTTGTTCAACAAGCGAAAACTAATTGTAATCTCTAGATCGTTACCACTTGGTCTTGGTCAGATTCAAATCTTACTAGTAGTATAAAGAAACCACCATTAGAAAATGGGATAACGATTAATGCACTGTACAGGGATGCTTCTCAGCTATGTACATCATTTCTCATGTCCTCCCTTAGATAGATTATATGAAATAAAAAATACTATAGAGTGCTTAGCATAGTTAACGGATCTATAATTAAAGCAATTTATATCATTTTAAATACAGCTTTTGATCTTTATTCAACGTTTTTTTGTGTGAGAAGCAGATTCAGCGACTGAATAACACACAGTTATCGTAAAACAACTTATTGGGCGATTATATGCTCTATACTGATACCAAACACAGTTTAACAAAAACTCTTTTGAAATAATACTATTATTGTGTAATGCTTCCGAAAGCTGATATATTTATTTATTATATAATAGTTATTTTAAAAACCTCTATAGTTGTAAATTATTTTTGACTATTAAAATAAAACCCAAAAAATGTAATACTTCTTTTTAATTATTTCACATGAATTGAATATGATCAGGACCGGTTTCAATCCTATTAAATTGATGGGGTATTATAAGAAAAATATGTATAACTAGCTGACCCGACGAACTTCGTACCGCCTCAGAATCAATAAATGTTGAGTTAATTTGATAGCTTGAAGCATGATGACTACTGAGCTTGTAAATTGTGCCAGGCAGATCCAATGAGTTTGAAAATTCAGTTGGAAAGTTGGTTGCTTCGTTTTCGTTTGTTACATATGTTTAATTTTCGAAATAAATATATTTCTAATCTTTTCACCAAGTATTTGACAGTGAATACCTAAAAAGATGTTATAGATTTTTTTTAAATCTCACAATTTATTAATACGTCATCTTTCGTGAATCCTTAGCTGTAAGGAGTTCATTTTAATCCACTGAATCATCATACAAAACACAATAGACAAGGATATGAGTCTTGAAATTGCAAGAGAGAAAAAAAATTGGATTCGCCGAGACGGTCGTATTGTCGTGAGACCGCGTGGAACGACTCGAGTAAAGATAAACAAAAATATTTGTACTGGGATTATCAAAAATGGAAAAAAGCAGCAATATTGATAGAAGGCATTTTTAAGAAGTTGAATGGCTTTCTAAAACCCTCTACTGGCTTGTCAACATCCTCGGTCGGGAATGCGGTAGACTTGTTTCAGATCTCCACGAAGGCAGAGAAGTTTATTAAAGAGGGAAAACTTAGTCCAACAACAAAAAATAATTCTAATGTAAGACTAAAGGGCCTAAAACACAGCAATTTAGCAACACTCCATCGATATTATCGCCAAACTTCATTGGTTCTAGAGCAGTATTTCTGAACGGGGGCGACGTTAAAATTTGAGAATATGATTGTAATATTTCGATGATATTATGGCTGTCAATTCATGTCATGTGTGCACATTAATTTATTTGTATCAGTTTTTCCGAATTTTTCCATATGAAATATTTTAATGACAATATGATATAAAAATGTACATTTTTTTAAATGTACGTCCACTCCTAATGTCGCGCGTATGGCTACTTAATGGTGGCATCTCAAAATTTCTACGAGAAATATTTGTTACTCAGTTGCTCAACCTTTATTTTCAAAGAGACTAGGGATAGAAGGATTGGGCTAGGACAGGACTAGTGATAAGCTAATCGCTCTCGGTGCGCCTTGCTATCTAGGATTAGATGAGCGGGAGTGATAAATCCAATACATTCGTGCCATAGAACAGAAATTCATAAATCGATTGAAAAATAAAAATAAAATAAGAATAAATATTATAAAACTGTTAGTACTGGGATTCGAGCTCTTGACCTCCGTACCCGAAGCCAATTACGTTGACCACTTGACTACGCAGCAGGCAAAATTATATTTATTTAATTTAAATTTTTAAAAAATGCTTTAATTTTTGTACATTAAACACATAAATTAAACTTTAAAAAAAAAAATGCCACCAATTATTTTCAGTAATATTTTTTAATGATAGTTTAGATTTGCACGGCCAATCATTGCAAGCACCGTATTGTTGTTTTATTTTATAATATATTATTCGCGGGCCTAAATTTGAAAACACCAGTAAAAATTACACAAAGCACTAAATTTGTCACCGAAAACGAAACCGTTACGTCTTTCGGTTTGTTTGTTTTGAACTAGAATTTCAAGAAGGATGTCTTGGTTGCTCACTTCATGTCCCCACGAATCAATTCAAAATTTCGTTGTGAAATTTGATAATTATTTAATGCAGCGGTCGGCAAACTTTAGATCGTGGCTGTCCACTAAATTCATTTTTTTTTCGCGGACCACCTATAAGACTTTTTAATGTTTTAAATATATTTGAAAAAAGTTGAAAAAGTGCACGAAATCATCTCAATCTCGTGCATCGTTCATATGTGTAAGTCATTCTTGTTTTTTGGTAGTTTGCTTTGGCTTAAATGATATTTTTGTGCGGACCTCCGAAATTCTCTTGCAGATTACTCGTGGTCCTCAGTCCACCACTTAACCAACCATTGGTTTACTTTAATATAGCAAAAATTATAAATTTAATTAAAATTATAAATTAAGAAGAACGAATTTTACTTTTTTTAAAATCCCTATAGTGAATTTAAATTAAACTTAAAGCATTATAATAATAATAATATTGGCATCTTTTCTGTCTCACGACTTTTTACAATTGCCACGATATTAATTTGACATGTGCGCTCATTTTGGTCTTACAGACAAAACAACACGAGACTTCTGCGCATTTTGTTGAGAAATCTTTACTATTTGATTTATCAGTACAACAATTTTGGCTCCATAATAATAAAAAAACTCGTATTTGTATCAAGTTTTTATTTTGTTTCTATTAAGTAGGTACCTAAGTATAATAATTTATCACAATCGTTGTACAAATCGGGCTTGAAGTGCCTCCTATTTTGTTATTCCACCGCAAACAAACTGATAGACTATTGTGTACCCGGCTTAACAAATAGAATAAACAAACTGACAGCGAATAATGCTAAGAAAAAAATCAGTGGATCGCCTCAAACAAAAGTAATCGGGATCGATGCCGCATGACGAGATTTGGATGGGCTTAACCAATTTAATGCCAAACACAAACTAGTTTATTTTTTAGAGTTACCTTCAACCACTAAATCACTGTACTTTCGATAAGTTCTATGTCAACAATGGTTTGTATTGAAAATACTTGTAACCACAATTTATAAAACTGAACTTCTTGCCGTATCATTTTTGGTTTTTGCTACAAAGTAAATCGATTAAAGAAAGCAAATTCTGGACTCTCAATCTAGTGTTATTACTATTTATTTATACTATTTAATCATATTATTTTGTAATTTCTCATAAAAATATTCAAGCCATCAAACTTTCTATCGTACTTTTGTTTAAATTTTATGTATTTTAGTGTAAAAATGAATAAAGGAAAAATGTGACATATCTTCTATATCTGAATAAAATTTACCGTTAATAATTTGATAACTTTTTTATTTTTAAACCAGTTTTTAAACTTTTGTCGAGTCCGTGATCAAGTGGTCAACGTCGTTGGCCACGGTTACGGTATTCGTGGGTTCGAATTCCAAAAGATACGAAAAAATGATTTATTCATTTTTCAATCGATTTTTGAATTTCTGTCCGAAGGCATGAATTTCTGTGGTCTGAAATTCACTCCCGCCCATTCGGTCCTACAAATGGGATATGGCGAGAGTGATAAGAAATCCACTAGTCATGTCCTAAGCCTCTTTGTCTCTATCCTCTACTCTCTTCGAATAAGAGAATTTAAGCAACTTAGTAACAAGCAGTTCACATATCAAATTTATAGAGTTTTAAACTCCATCATGATTTTTCGTAGATGCTCTTTACTAGGATCGGACATAGTATAAAAAATCGTTCATATCAATTGATACTGCCATGTCATGGGGAAAAAAGAAAAGAGTTGGGACTAGCCAAATGCTTCACATAGGGAACGGTTATGACCAAAGACGAACGTGGTGACAACGTTATTTATATTTTATAAAAGTAAAATTCATTAACCGACCTAACTCAGTAACAGAAACTTTATTATTACTGACATAAAAAAGTGGTGTCATTGAACTTAATAATGAGCAGCCGTTATATAGAAAAAACATTGTAGTAAATTAATGTATTTTTTTCCAAATCATGCATTTGTTATTTTTGTAAAAAGTGTAAATTATCATGTATTACTGTATTCAGTGCATGTCTTTAATCAATTCTCACTTAAATCATATTCAAGTGTCAACTCAAACTAAAGAAACCTTCTTGACCAAAGCCAAAGTTTAATTCAAAACCACTTTATTAACAAAACCAAAAAAAAACTTAATAGATTTTAAATAACTCACTTTCATAAATAGTTTGAAACGTTCTAAAAATACACGCCCAACGCGCCCATCTCTATTCGAAACGGCTGCTCACTTCAAAAATAATTAAAAAATCAACCACTCTAACGTCAGTCATTAATCACCCATATTTTTGTGCCGAAATCGCAAACAAGAGCATGCAATAGGTTAAATGTCTAGCGGTGAATGAAATGCTGACGAATCCAAGTTCAATACACCACCATACTATTTAAAACGAAACACATACAATCGATTTTCGGGTAAGTTTTGATCCTTCGGAATTTTGGCCGTAGAATCAATCATCAAGACTTTATATAAACTATTTCTTTGTTTGTGCTCAATATTATGGTACAGAAAATGTGTCGTTTGTATCGTCTGTATTGTTAATAAATAATTCAGCTGAAACCATCATCATCAGAAGAACGTTATACCCAGGTTCTTCTCTCTATTGGTTTATATTCAAAGTAATCGTATTACAGGTCACCATCAATGTTCCCTCTAAGGCAGTGGTTTCCGACCTTTTTGTCATTGCGCCTCCCTTTGAAGAAAAAAATATCTTCGCGCCTCCCCTTACTTTATTTCATATAGTAATAAAGACACGTTTTAAAGGGTAAATAAATATGTTGGACTGTTCGCGCCTCCCTTTGCAATAGTCCATGCCTCCCCAGGGAGGCGCGCCTCCCAGTTTGGAAATCGCTGCTCTAAGGCAAGAGGTTAGCTGCGCGGAAATTTGAAAGGCTGCGCGGACCAATCAAATATTAATTGACCAACTGTCTTGTAGTGCGCCCCAACCCGTAGTGAGTGCGCGGGGGCTTCCCAACTGCTTCGAAACCGCGCACGCGCGCAGCTTAGAGGGAACGTTGGTCACCACCCCAGTAAGACATCACTAATGTGTAACTTTTTCTAGCAAGCAAATCTTCATCGTGTAACTAACTCTTCTGTCCCTTTTGGTCTTACTGTCGTTTATACGGCGGGCCACCTTTGTTAATTTTTTTCATAAAATTACATTTAAACGCAGTTTTATTCACATTCAAAATAGTATGCGTATTCAAGAAAACGAATGTTTCTTCATAGTTTTTATTTATTTTAAAAGAACGAAAGTTGCCCGCAAAACATTCCCAGTGATCCATTATATCACTTTTTGTAGTGTAATGTAAGAATTAAGTGAATACTCACCAAATACTTCTGAGTCTTGAATACTTTGAATCTTTGTTACAGGCCTGATTTTTGATTTATCGCGATTTATTTATTATTTATTATGTCCTAATGAAAACCGGTAATTTCAAGCTCTGCTTGAAGACTACAGGATATATTACCTAAAAACGGGATGCATGTGACGTTTCATATGGAAAGGTCTCACCGCCTGGCGTAAAAGTACCAAATTTTGTCTCTTCAAGATGAAGATAAACAGTTATATAACTTTCTTTGGATTTTACTAATAAGTACACTGTAAGGCTGGGAATTATATCGATTTAGTAGCGTGACACCGTAGTATGTGATAGTGGGTACAAAATGAAGTGCCCTAGAGAATATAGTATACAATTGAATCGATCACATTAAAGTAACTCTCTTTTATTTCCAGGTGATCAAATCACATAATAAATCTTCTCGTATAATGGCTACGAGTTACATCATTGACATTATGGATTCGTTTGTAACAAACAAGCAAAGTCACTTACGATATTCTGCCTGCTGCGTGATGTCAATGTCAAGCCATTCAAAGGATTAGGTAAGATTGATTATTTTTTTCATTTGATTTTAAATTATTCCTTTTCACTGATCGCATACCTACTCATGACTCAGATACAACTTTAAGTAACTAATTTCGACATACTATCAGGTAGGTATACATTCGTCCGATATCAAACAAGTGTTAAAAAATAATTATAGTAATAGTATGCGGCAGGGTTTACCAATTTATGTTCCACGGAACACTGGTGTTCTACAGAACCTAAATAGGTGTTCCGCGAACATCCACATCACTTAAAAAGCACTATTTTTCAATGTTTTCCAAAAATTATTAATTATGATTGCTTGGTTTGGAATCCATTTTCCACAACAGCAAAACCAGCATACTTAATTCAGCGCAAGTAATTATGAATATCTGATTGATTTTATCAGGTATTCCGATATAAATGTCATTAAATTCTTTCTTGGTCAGTTTGTCAGCAGAATTCTCCAACATGTCAAAATAAGTTATTATTGTTTTACTTCCGTTATGTACAACTTATGTATGCGAGGCTGGATTTTCTTTTTATGATATAACGAAGTCTTAGTGCATGAACCATATAAAAATAATAAGTGTTGTATTAACATTTTTTTTTGTATTTATATAATACTATTATGAATTACCCGATTAAAAAAATAAGCCAAGTTTTCCGTTAAAATTTCCGGATTTGCGAAGTGTTCCATTGCAGAAAAAGCTTGGGAAACCCTGGTATACGGTAACAAATAGACACGTGGAAACCCCACGTTTGGCGCCACATCGAAAAAGCGTTGTAAGAAAGTTTTTGACGGATTTCGTAACGAACAAAACAAAATACAGTTTTTTCTAAATCAATTCACTTTTTCACGATATACAACGAAAACATGTCATAATTAATTACAGTTATAAATTGTGTATAATGTATGTTTTTAATTCAAAAACACTATATAAAAATCTTACTTAATTATACTTTAGGGGTTGGGAAACAAATGCGGCAGTTTTCACAATAAAAACGTTTATTTTCTTTTATAGATAAAGCGTTTCAAAAAAATATTTTGCCATTTTAATAAAACTAACATTTTTGTATGAAATCCGATTAATAAGTTCTGTGTTTGCTGAACATGACTATGTAAATGCTATGTAAATTGATTTGAAACATTAAAAATGTCGAGAAAAAAGGTGCCGGAACGCTGTTCGCCACCGCGTTAAGTGGGGAAAAAAGCACTGAACTAAACTGTGTTTTATCATAGTTATACAATAGTGTGGAGCCAAAATAGCTACAGAAGCAATATTACACAAGTGCATGTATTGTAGTAGGAACTTATTAGTGGTATTGAGTCGCGGAAATTTGGGGAGAACTTTTGATGTGCCGTTGTAGAGAACAGGTTGCAAAGCACAACTCTATGACCATATTGCATTCTTCGAAAGTGTTTACCAACTTCCATTTTACATCAATCAAATTTTACTTTTTACTAATTCCAATTAAAATATATTACCTCTCTGTGTGTAATATACCATATCATTAAATTCGAAATAGTTCCGGTGTTCGCCATATTTTCTACCCAAAAAAACCCAATAACACAAAGAACCAAACTGACAAAAAGCGGTATTATTTTTGCCCAAAAATATACATTATGCCATATTGTGCAGCGCCGTTGTTCATGGGGCGTGATCGTTTGCCACGCTTGGCCGGCTACTATGGCCACTTTCTTATCGACAATACTAAACAAAAGCGCTGTGTCAGTACAAGAATCAAATGATTATTTAGTTATTGAATGACATTCGTGTCACCATTGACAAAATCCAAATAGCGAGGATTCGATACAAGCTAAACGAATGTCATTACCAAGGTTTCACCCAAAACATTGGCCACTATGGCAAAAAATGTTAATTTTTTTTTTCTATATTAAATTGAATAGCAAACATTCATAAAGTGATTTGTGACACAAAAACAGAGTATGTTCGAAATTTTTTATTTATATTTATTATATTGAACGATAATTATTATCAAGCAATATCAAGTTTTCTGCACGTGCCAGTGAATTTTTTGATGTCAAATAAAAATTAGATCGAAGTAAAAAATAATGCGATAAAACGATTTTTTATCAACTCCAATGCTTAATTTATTGCAATTCACATTCTAGCAAATATTTTTTATCCATATACGCTCCCAATGTGCAACATATGGCCTCCTAATGGAGGTATTTCAAAAGAAGTTTTTCTGCGATAACTGTTTGTTACTCACTCGCTCAACCTCTCTTTTCTGAAGAGAGTAGTAGGGATAGAAGGATAAGACCAGGACAGGACTAGTGGTTAACTAATCACTCTCGCTATGACTAGTTGTTAAAGGATCAATCGAAATTGTCGATTGATTTGATTAATTACTCATTATATTTTAAACAGCTGTTTTACAAAGTAAAAAAGAAACGTTACAATTTAAGGTGCATTGCCCGTCTATTGATATTGTTGAGAAAAAAAATATAAGAAAATGGGAATCATAAACATGTATATTTTGAAACTCTTAAATCAGAAACAACATTTACTTCGCTGTTTATTGAAATAACTTCGGTATTCAGCATTGAAAAATATCAAATTTTATATCGAATAGCCCAAATAAAATTGACAAAGCTTTTCAAAAAACTATCATTGTTATTATCGGTGTTAAATATATTATTATAAAATCGTTAGTATCAACCATCGTTTACCGAAATGTCGAAAATATTTGTGTTGAATGAAAACAAACATTGTTTGAGCGATCAATTCTTCATACAGAAGCAAGGCAGTCGATCAAATTGAATGTCGAGAATGTTGTCTTAGGAAGCCTCGGTATACATTTTAGTAACATGTTATGCCTACCGCACAGTGACAAGACGGAATTGTAATAAAACGACACTCCTCTATAAAACAGACTGTAGCAATACAGATTGTCAGGGTGACCCTATTTTTCCTTGTATCGTTTTAGTGAATTTTGTCTGATCTTAATATCGACTATAGTCAGGCAAATATAATCAACCCACACAGAATAAATTTTACATGGGATACGAAAAACGTTTTTTAACGATTTTGTATCAAAGTCAAAATATTAAATAAACACAAACACGAAAAGCAAAAATACTTATAAAGTGGTGTTGTATTAATTCAATGTAATATAAATGGAATAAGCTTAGAAAAATTCTCAATGTAGGTTCTCTTTCCTGGTCGCACTTTTTACAGGTATTTATTTTTTCAAACTTAAAAGCTTGATTTACATAGATACTAATTCGACATTTGCAGCATACAACTTTTTAATATAACGTTTATTATGTTCTTTACACTGTAAATATCGAAAAAGGCTATTTTTTTAAAAACTTAGGGTTACTTTTATCTGATTACAGTCGATATCATCTTTATATAAATTATAATGAATAAAATCCTTCACAAAGTTTCATTTGAAAAATCACTCTTTTTAATTTTTAGTTGTTTTTCAATGTTTATCTTGACGAATATATTTTATCGGATATTGGAACGGATTCTCTATACTTCGAAAAGAAGTTCCATATAACAAACATCTCATAAAAAAACTTCTATGGAGATACCTCCCGTTAAACCATACATCCTCATTGAGATCACATGATATAAAAAATATTCCACATTGTAAAAAAGGTGCGCCCAATAACTTTTCCGAGCCCAAATAACCCCTCCGCCTACTTTACTCTATGTGGCGTAATAAAAGAATAAAAAAATTTCGAATACAGGACATTTTTCGATCAGCAGGGACAAAACATTTCAATTTATCCCAGTTTTAAGTTTCTTTAAAATAGTGTCCTGTTTTTAAATGAAATTTTATTTTATTTTTTTGCTACAATCTTTTATCAATTTAAATTACTTCATAATAAATTATTATTTTTTTACAAATTGTATAAGTAATTTATTTAGGGCTTAGAGAAGAAATGTCAATATCAAGAATTTCGTTTTATTTTGTTTAATTTTGTTTAATTCCTACCTCCTTTCCTGAGCGGACCAAAAATGAGCATAATTTTAAATAATCAAGACTAATAATTTTTCCATGATACCTTTTTCTGGATTGATTTTTTTAACTTTCCATTTATATGAAGAATCTCAAAACAGAGTTTTGTCGAAAATTAATAAGATATGTCATCGTGTGAAGCTGGTAACTCTTTATAAAGAAGTAATTGTTTTTTTAATAAAACTCCAACACGTACACTTTTGAAAAACGACATAGATTTCACAAAACAATGTAAATTATTTTAATATAACAAGATAATTTACCATTTTTTTCCCCATAAAATTTAATTTTAAAAACTTAATTCCCGGCCTCTCATACATATATTTACAATTTTGTCAACAAACAACCTTTATACATATTATCAATTATTATATCTTGCAGTTTAAGGAAATATTGATATTGATAAAGATCATACTTGTTTCTTATGACATGGAGTAAGCATGCGTGGTCACCATATAACGTGGCTAAATATCCCACACCCACAAAGGCCGCTTCGTATTTATTTTGGTTCCCTAATCGGGCCGCGACCCGCCCGTCGTCCGACTTTCGATCCGACCAAATAAATTATCTTTTATTGCACTGACATGTGAATAAATGTGGGTAAACCGATATCATTATATCTGGCCTCGGTGACATGATGAAGGACAAAAGAAGACCGGGTACGTATGCCAGGACCCGAGACCGCAAATCAATCCGAGCTTTGCTTTATCCTGCTCAGGCCAGGGCTCAGATACTTACCGTATCAAAAATATAATACTGCTACAACGCCTTTTTTCGAATATCGCAACCGAACTGACTGAGGGCGTCGCTAACATTTTTAAAACTTAACTTCAAGTATTTATCCTTATATTGACTTCGCAAAGGCAAAAAGACGTAACCCACACATTACAAATTTTACAGAAGACACAAAAAAAGTTTTTTGATGATTTTGGGTCAAAGGCAAATTACGAAATCTACACAACCTTGAGACTGATAAACTAGCTTAGAATTGACTTTATATAATATTAATTTAATATTTTTTTCTAAAATAACCTCTTTTTAAGCATTTTTTTCTGGTCGCAATTTCTTCTTTTTCCAATTTTAAATGTTAAATTTAGATACTTATTCAGTATTTTCTAAGTACAAACTTTTAATAGAACGTGTATCAAGTTGTATAAATTGTGATTATCGAAAAAAAAATGTTTTGAAAAAATTGCTGGTTACGTCCCTTTTCGATACAATATTGGATTAATTAATTAAGAAATACTGCTTTAAATGCTGACTGACATTCTATCACATGTTAGACCAACAGTAGGACTCATAGGTCACGCCGATTCGGTGACGAAAAAGATGAGTACTTTTTGAAAAAAATTATGTGTGATTTAGTCATTAGTGTATGCAAAATATTCTTGTTCAACTATCGAAAAATCCGTATACTTATTGTGTAAATTTCTAGTCGTTAAAACAATTTAGTCTTTACTTTTCATTTGGAAAGACATAAGTATGATTTGGAAGAAGCAAAACAATAAATATCCATCCTTGTGTTCCTTACTTTGCAATGTAAATTGTGTACAAATTGTTGATCACCAGCGTTCGCCTACCACTGTAAACTAGGCCAGGGGGTTGGGGGTTGACACGCCAACCAGAAATAATAGAGTGGATGTTTGTGCAATGCCATTGTCGCATTTGTGGGCTGAAAGTGGGCTCCCAAATACGTTTACGTTCACAATGGGGCCGGATAATCGATCGCCGTACCGCAAAAATGGTACAACGCATCGCTTATTTATATGTAGGTATTATTCGACACGGTTCATTAACACGGGTATAATAACAATCGATAGGTACTAGAAATTGCAATCGCTATAAACAACTACAGTAGTAAAACAAGTCAGACGAGCCATTGAACGAGTGGCCAAATTTCAAGGTTTCATGAATTGATTGATTGAATTGGCATTTACTTGGTAGAACTCAATATCAACGTATTTAGTCCTACATTTTTTTATAAGATGAGTTTATAGCTATTTTGGCGTGCGCCATCGTCAGAATTAAATACGTTGATATTTTTTACCTTATTCATGAATTGATTTATGGATTTTTATTCAAAAACATAGATATCTAAATTTCACCCTACGATCCGATCCTAAAAACGGAACACAGTGGAAACTAGGGCTTATGAAAAAACCGACTTTTGAAAAAACCGGTTTTATCTGGTTTTCGAAGTTCTACATAAAATAGCGAAAAAAAGTTCAATTTTCTTATGTTGTTTATTTATATACATAATGTTGTTTATTTATATGCACAACAAAAAAATATTTGGTGTTACTCTTCAGGAAATATGATTTAAGAAAACACAAAGCATCCACTGATCGCTTTGTAACAAATTTCCTGATACCGAAAACACCTTTTCGCTGGATAATGATGTAGGGCATATGGTCTTTAAGCCATCAAATAAAAGTTCCAAATTTTCTGTCCTTTTGTTTATAGACTCGTTTATGGAAAATTCGGCACAACCGGTTACGAAGTTGAAAAACCGGTTTCCGAATGTCACAAATTTAGCAAAAAAAACAGTTTTTGAAAACCGACAACCCCTAGTGGGAACGATCAGCTTACCACTAGCTATCTGTGTCCTAGCTTTATCCTTATTCTGCTAGGTTAAGCAGCAAAGTAACAATAAGTCCTGAAATAATCACTAATTTTCAGATAAGCTCCGTTGAGATTCTCAATGCTTTATGTTAATAGCATTATGGTATAAATAAACGTTTTTGGAACCAGAAAAAAATATTTTAACAATGAAAAACTTCATGTAAATTCAAATATATTAAAGAGTTAATATTAATATTACAAATAATATTGTTAGTCCAGTAGGGTTTAAAATATTCTGCCGCTGAAATAAAATTATATTCTCAGAATAAAACTATCTTTAATAATACGTATGTAACCATAGTTCGACATGACAAAAATGAAGCAACAAAAAAAAATTACACACAAATAAAAAACATTTTTGTCCCCTCGCCTCACAATAGAGATTTCAATTGTGTTTATTTTCTTCTTTCAAATAACATTGCGACCGAGTTTATCGTTTGGGCATTCATTATATTATAAAGTTCATTCAAAAATTCGCAAATGCAAGAAATAATTATTTATTCTTAGAAAGGAGACTTAATAATGGATTATAATGTAGTGCAATTTTGCATTCGCCTTTGTCCGAGTGACGTAAGAAAAATATATGAAGACGAATGTAAATTGAATACAATCGATTAAAAGTCATTGATCTATATTTGAAAAGATAATTGTTTAGTCCAGGTGCTTTTTTTGTAATCATGTTTTTAAAAGACTATAAAGTCAGTACACTGCCAGAAAACGTTAAGTAAAAAAAACTTTGTTTTGAGAAAATCAACTTTTTGAACATTATAAAGCAATATCAATTTATTTTTAATAGTAATTGGCCATCAACAAAATTATGATTTGTTGTAATCCAATAACTACTTCTACTGTGTTTTTATATTTGATGCTGCGGTAAAATGTCGTAAATATTATACCATTTCATCGGTATATTGCCAGAAAACGTTAAATAAAAAAAACTTTGGAGATAATCGACTTTTTCGAATATCATGAAGCGAACTGAAATGTAGCGGGGTAATAAAACAAATGAATGAACAAAAATTTAGCAAAATGTTAGCAGCTCTTAAAATGCTTAGCCATCTAATCGCCTTTGAGTAGTTGTACAAATAAGAAATCGGTAAACTAAAAAGCGTTAAGTAATTTGTAGGTTTTTGCCAACGAAATTGACTATGTTCGAATTACTTCTTTTAATATTATAAAAATAAATACGCGTAATATGAGTTAACATGCTTTTTCAGACGATAGAGCGTGTAAAACACCCAATTTTTGATAACGTTTTTTGGTAGTATACCGATTTGACTAATTATTTAATTCTTACAAGGATGAAGATTATAATTTTTTCAGTTAAACAATCATTAGAGAATTTAAACTAATCGGAGAAGACTGTTCTCCGACACGTGAAAGCAGCAGATCAAATTATGTGATAAAATACCAACAAAACGATTTTTAATAATATTGTTTAATCAATAAGATCGACAGTTTTACTCATGTTTATTCTACCAGTAACAAAGTTAATAAAATCCCATTTAGAAAATGTCCACGGGCCTTTCAGATCACTGATTTTGACTACAGCTCCTTCACTTAATTCGAATCTACACAGTGCCGAATTGATCGAAAAGTGCCCAAAATATGTATAAGTGAATTAATCTTAATAATGTATAGAGATATACAATATAGTTTTAAGAGATAATTGTATCATTAAATTATTTTTTTTCAGTGTGTTGTTATATATATATGTATATCGACTGTGGAAAGGAAAAAGTACGTAACCAACAGCTTTTTTCGATAATCACAATGTATACAACTTGATACACGTTCTACCAAAAGGATGTAAGCTGCAAATGCCGAATCAGTATCTAAATTAAGCTTTCATGTTTGAAAAAAGATGAGCTTGTGTAAATTTAAACCAAAAAAAAAAGACTGAAAAAGAGATTTTTCTCAGACAATTTCTTTGATTAATAACATATTATATCAATTAAACACCAGTTCAGAAGTCTCCGTGCACTTCCAGACTGTGTATATTTCATAATTTGCATATGGCCCAAAACCATAAAAATACTTTTTTTTGTGCGTCCTATCCTTTTTCCTTTCCACAGTCGATATATATATATATATATATATATATATATAAATTTTTATAAAATTATTCATAAAATTCATTATATTTGTCTTGATTTATATGTATGTCTGAAATTCAGTTCACAAAACTGCGGTTGTGCACGATGCGCAGCCAAAGATATTTTCTGTTTGAGCGTAAGCGATGTGCAAATTTTGACGTTTGGCATTGCCACCTGATGTACAATAATACTAGTTTATATTATAATTAAACATTTGGTAAATATTATATCTCAAAACCAACAGGCGTTATTTTATGGATTTTTAATATGTAATATCAATTTTTATTTAAAAATATTTACGACAAGTAACAACTATGTCATATTATCTTTGTCAACCGATCAATAAAGGTTTAATTTAATTTAATTTAACAGTCTTAATCGTTAATTTTAAGGTTAATTGGATTAAGCTTTGATTTGAACAGATAATTGAATCGTGGCCATTACATATTCTTTTATCGACCATTCGACGTTATATTGTATTTAATGACCATAATTGAATTTAAAATTATTATGATATAGCCGTATCTTACTTGTCCACTTTCGCAACAACTTAAGTAAATTCGTTGTTCATATCAAATTATAATTTTCAAAATGTGTGTCTTTCACAAAATAAGTTCCAATTTCATAGTAAAATATCGCAGTTTACATGGAAATTTGTATAATTTACTTAGAATTACTTGCTTAAATTCTACAATATAACTAAGTTTTTTTATCAAATAACATGGAAATATGTTGTAACAATTTTCCTAGCATTCTAAATATGTAATGCGTCATTGTTCTCGGTATATTTGAATTCTATGGCACTGTCCAGAAAAACAGTTAATTTAGTGTTATATCGCTCAAAAATATTTCAATATTGTTAATTATTCAAAATCAATTATTATTTAAAGCCATAAGCTAATAATTCTTTCTCTCTTTTCAGGATCGGATACGATAAGGCATAGGATAGCATAAATATGTATTCCAATACCGGTATTCCAGAATCCGAGATTCATGCTGAATTTTGAATTTAATGATACCGTCACATATTTTATTAAAATTTTTAGCGATGAATTTTAATATTTAAAATACGCTGAGAGCCGTCTTAATATTGACCGGTTACATAATTGATGTATTATTAAATAAAATAGTCTTATTTTTTTATGAAATTCACCTGTTTGTGATTACGATTTATTTTAGTGATGACGAAATATTATATGAAATTGTATGTTATAGGTGTTAAGCATTTTAATTTTGTGTGATTATAATGTAATTTTTTAATCCTTTTCATTGTTAGTGGTTGCTTACACATTTTATTTCAATTTAACTTGAATAAATAGCACTAATATTTTTCTTATCAGTTGATAATGCTCGGGATGAGCGAAACCGGTCCTGATCAAATAAATTTATGTGGAAAAAGTACTAAAAACATTCTATTATTTTTATTTAAAATACTGATTTTGACTTTCTCATCTGGTTTTTTGTGATCCCAATTGGCCGATTTTTTCGAAATTAATAAATCTTTTCTTATAGGTAATCGGTATTGATACATTCTTCCGTTTGTTGAAATTCTTATTCAGGAAGGTAAGTAGGTATAATAAAAATCAATTGAAAATCTACGTGTAAAGAACTCGACTCCATATTTCACCACTCGACAATAGGACTGAGACTAATTTTGATAAAAACTTTATTTTACCACAATTACATCGCATTGTTTTTTACAAATATGCCAATCTGATTGTAATTACTCTTGTATAATATTTAAATTTAAAAAAAAATGTGTTCGTCACTGATACGCTCCTGTTTCTAATCAGCCTTGACATTTTGCTTAAGCCGCGTGTTGTGATTGCGTCTTCGGAGACGAGGATATCTCACCATCTTCGTCACCTTATCTACATCATCGTCAATCTTCTGGCTGCCCCACTTCAATCAGTAATCACGATGACCGCCCGCGTGGACTTATCCATTTTGTTTTTGATTTTAGGACAACTTTTAGCAGGTCTAAAAAACCATCGATTGACTGAATGCCCGTTCGGCTGTATAATAATTATTTAGATATTGATACGTGATCTCTCTAGACAGCATTTGAGCTATATTTATAATCAAGTTATTTGGAAACGTCTAGAAAATAAGGATATAGTAAGGAAAAGGCTAATAATATGCAATCTCCTTATATACCATAGAAATGAAAAAGAACGTAACTTACAAATAAAATTTTATACAGGATACACAAAAAACGTTTTTTGATGTCTTTGAGCCAAAGGCAACTTATGAAATATACACAATCTTGAAGTTCACGTTCACAGATAAGCTGATATTTAATTGACTTTGCTAATTGCTAATATTAAGATTTTTGATAGAACGTGTGTCAAGTTGTATAGATGGTGATTATCGAAAAAAACTGTTTTAAAAAATAATGTGGGTTATGTCATTTTGGCATTCCACAGTCGATATGTGTATGCTTTATGAGACACGAGTTGTGAGTTATGAAAACCTATGAAAGCATCCAAAAATTGATTGAAAAGTTTTTTTTATATAAAAAAATCAATACCGGGTAAGTGACGTCGATGTAGAAACATAAACACACCATCTCAATAATAATTGACATTATTGGTAAAATTTTCATTCGAATAGTCTACTGCAAATGAAAGAATTATAAGAAATATAAAGAATAAAAGAATGTTGAATGTTCCATATGAAAAAACAAATATAAAAAAAATACATTCAAATTATATCAAGCATCTCGTAAATAAAGATACTTATAAATATATATCTACAATCCGGTTCCTGGGCATCGAGTGGAAAAAAGTACAGCAGCACTTTGGACAGCTTATGTGAGAAAAATCAATGTCACTGCTTCTGGTCTAGTGTCACTTCCCAATACTTACTTATACGCAGGAATATTGTATACGTACCATAACGATGATCTCGGGGTGTGTACATTAATAATAAATTTAACTCATAATAAACCTATCCAGCTCAAAACGCAGATAAAGGGATATTTGAAATGTAACACTCTTCGTTTGAATAAATCGTCACCACTCTGGCAGGAGTTGGTAAGAAACAAAAATGACTAAAATAAGTTAATGATATTATTTATTTGCCTGGAAAAACTCAGTAGATGCATTTAATGTACCAGTTTGGCAAAACAGCATTTTTATATCGGTAATAAATATGAATGTCGATTTGAAGTTAGGAAATTGTCCCTGCCTATAAATTTCTAACTTTATTTGTGCCAGATAGGCTTAAATATGTATTTTATATTTTAATATGAAAGCTATCTGTGTATCATAAAATAAAGATGCTAGAAACTCTATCCTAAATGCTTAAATTTTCATTTACTGTTTACTCAAAACTATCAAATTTAAACTCACCAACTTCTGACAGTAATGCGAAGATATTTTCGATGGATTCGATTTTAACTTTGTGAAAATTCATTTTTAATATATAATTACATTTGATATCTTTGATACTCCACTGATATTGTTACAAATTGTGACACGTGGGAGACCTCACTGAGAAGCTATTGTAATGTTATATCGTAATAACCAAACGATATTAAATTGATTAAGTAAACATTGATTCAATGAGGCGAAGCACGTGTCACAATTTGTAACACAATCAGTGGAATAACAAAATAATCAAATTTAATTTTATATTTATAAAAATAATTAAATTTTAATGAGGTAAGAGAGTTTTTGATAATTTTTCTCGTAATAATCAGCAATAAATTTCATACAATATTCGAGATAAAGCCATGTCAAAATTGTGTATATTAGCTACCAATTCTCAGTTTTTTTTAGTTTGTCGGTATCCTATATGTACTCGTAACGGAGCATTTGAAGAAAATATGTTAATCGAAAACTTATAATGGTCAGTCGCTCAACTTTTTTTCAGAGATAACATGGATGTTAAGTAGATGGTGTAAGTATTAAACATGACTTGCAGCTGGCTAATCTCTTTTTCTACGAGCCATTTTTATAATCAAGAAGAGTGGTTTGTAAGGGATTAAAACATTACATAAATTCATAAAACATCCAAAAATATAAATATCGGTGTGAACTGGTGACATCCCGATTAAAAGCCTTTAATTGTTCACCACTAGTTACAGCATTGGAATTTAGTTTAATTTAACCTCAATTTTACGTGTTATAAGAAACAATGGAAGCAATTAATTGCATGTTAACAGTGTTTTGATTAATTAATTTTGTAATATTGCATTCAATTACAATATACGAATTTAAGTTTTCTGACAAAACAATAACTGCCAAGCATGCCAATCGACAAACATGTCAAAGACAAATATTTGCTTTATGCTCTGCGTACAATGTGTATGGAGTTTGAATCAAATGTATTGTACAATTAATGTTATTGTAATGTGTTTGAAATTAATTTATACATCGAGGCCATTAAATATTAGCTAAATTATTATGACAGAAGTGTATGCATTTAATAATCTAATTTTATTGGTGCTTATACTACACATAACACAACATAAGTGTGAACAAAATATCAATCACGGATATCTATTCTCCTTCGACCCGAAACTTTGGTACTTTGCAAATATCAACTAACGTTGGCATAATTTATTTATCGAAATAATGTCGTTATTTATCGATACAAATGCATTCGATTACAATTAATAGTTAAAATTGATTAGTTTCCTTATGATACTATTTAATTGTGAAACATATTAAGCCTCTTTCAAAAGCATCTTGCGGGAATAATGCTCAAGTTTAATCATTACGTATTGAAAATGAATTTCCACAAATTTTCGGTCGACTCAATCGAAAATCTATGCAATCAATTTTAATCTATAAAAAGCAATATTTTCTTGCAACCTTCACACAGTAATCACTAATGCATAAAAAATGATAATCAAAGTTAAAAAAATGATATTTGTTTGGATTGAAAATAATATAATCACTTTACTGCATTAATCAACTATCAATGTCGAGTGAAAAGGCTGTTACAACTTATACAATTAAATACTTAATATTTAAAGATTTTATTTTCATTGCAAGTATTTATATCGGTTTTGTACAAAAATTTAAGGTACTTCCTGTTCCAGAACGAAATAATCTTAATTCCTACTTCATGTACCAAAAGTTTGTATTGTACCATGTAACTTCTGGTAAGGTTCATGGTCAGATTTTTTTTCATGTATTTGATTTTAACTATAAAGGCCTTAAAAATTATTTGAGTGGTTCTCAATTTGAATGTAAAATTATGCCATTTGCTACAACTTTACTTTTCTTTTTTTTTTCATGTCGGTGTATAATGTGGAGCAAATAGAGTTTTTCTCAGCGATAATCAACCTTAATGACGATAAAAAATAGTGCGTTATTGTATATGTATATGCTTATTGTTGTCAAAATTCTTTATTTCAGAATCTAGATTGAAAGAATAAAATGAGATTATTTAAGGTTTTACGGTCTGTACCAAAGGTAATTAAATTTTAAAATATATTATTTCTTTTCCTATTTTTAATTCCATATCCACTTTCTATATGGATCATTTGGTCACCACATGGTTCCAACAAATTCTCTATCCCCCGCTAGCCTCTTTTCTTCCTACCAGTTCATCCTAGCGTAAGTATTATACTGCCTTCAGTTGATTTTCCCAGACACCATAAATCAGTATTGATCAAGAATTGCAAAACGTGCTTCCAACACATCGTACATTCAGACGAAGGTATATTTTACACGTGGCATTGATACCTTTAGAGCTTGTGATTGACACATACACACACAAAACTGCATGCGTGGTCACGTGTCGGAGGTCACGTGACGACTCGGAGTGGTCACACGCCCGCAGACAACGGGTTAATGCGTTAAAATTCTCAACGTCGGTGATGCATCTTTTTTTTGCAGGTGCGGTAAACCTATGACACAACGGAACCTTGCAATTTAAGGTCCACTTATCAATGTAAAGTAATTCAAAAGAATATTTCTATATAATCAGATATGCACATAGTCGCATAAATTCATCTTATATGTTGAACCAAATCTCTACAATATAATATACTATTCATTAAAAGAACACAATATTCCTTTTGTACTACTTCCACTTTTATTTCAGCAAGATTGGGACCGGTTTCACTCATGACGAGCATTATCAAATTGATAAGAAATAAAATTAAACAAAACCGGTCTTGATCTTGCTAAAATAAAAGTGGAAGTAGTTTACAAAGGAATATTGTGTGTGTTTTTTTTAAATATATGCCTTTCCACCAAGTGTTGACAGTGAACACCCTAAAAGTGAATATGCAATTCGGTAATCTGACCTGATCAGGCTTTCTCAAATTATGTTCCGCTGAAAACTGAACACACAACCTGATTAGGTGTTTCGCGAACACCAGCATAATTTGAAAACAACTCAATATTGTCTGAAAATAGGTAAGAATGTTCCCTTTGATGTAAGTCCATGACAGCTTTACCAGTAAGCTAAAGTGCAAGTGGTTATGAAAATTGAATTGACTAAATAGTGCTTCAGATTTGAAACAAAAAATAGCCATTCAATTAATTCTGGGCGAGTTTGTCAGAATTCTCCTTATGTGTCAAAACGAGCTATTATTGTTCTATTTTCGATATATATTAAAAAATAATTATGCGTAAAGTGATAGTCACTGAATGATCAAAAATTATATACTGATATTGGCAAAGTTACGTATGATATTATTTTTAATTTTTCTTAACCTTTAAACCCCCTGTTTAAAAATCGACAGAACACATCTCCAAGCCGTGTAATTACGGCCGATGCGCGAGCTTTTGTTTTGCTTTCGCTCTTAGAATAACACGAGTTACGATCTTGAAAGACTTTTTGTCTGGGGGATGTCAAACAGGTAACACAGTGGTGGCGGTCACATATTATTAACAGCGTTATTTTACTTTTTACGTCACCATCTCCGCAATCGTATCTAGGCAATATTTTTAAAGAAAACTGTGCATTAGATGATTATTAATCCATCGTCGAAAATTAACATTCACTTGTTAGTTATTTACTCAAAAAAAGGATGAATTTCGTTCAATCTGGGGGGAACTAAATAATACATTCGAATAAAAGTGGCGGCCGCGTGGTTGAATGGTCAACGTCCATAGTTGGCTTAGAACACGGAGGGATTCACGGGCCCGAATCCCAGTACAGACAGATTTTCATACATTGATTTTTCAATCAATTAATAAATTTCTGTTCGAATGTGGTTGTATGTGATGTTGAAGTGGGGCGGGGGCGCGTGGGGTCGGCTATCTTACACCTTATCTAGGCGATTTTTTAAATTTTGCGATAGATGTTTATTTCTACGTAAATATAATAAAATGATTTTTAAAATAATGTATTTGGAAATACGTTTTGCTGGAAACTTTGTGGTGTGGAAATTTGTTTGAGAACATAAATATATTAATTTTTACATTACTTTAGACTTTTTTAGTTAGCAATACACTAATGTATATAATATCTTGAATTCCCTCCTCCCACCCATCCTATCCTAAAAAATGGGGCGTAGCTAGACTGATTAGTTAACCATTAGGCTTGCCCTAGCTTTATCTTCCAATCCCTACTCTCTTTGCAAAAAAAAAATAGTTTGAGCTACTGAGTAAAAATAAGTTTTCCTAGAAACTCTTATGTTGAGATAAATACCATATGATCCACATTGGGAGCGGAAATAGTAAAGTGTGCGATTGTAAGAAGTTCACATATGGGTAAAGTATCACTGTTAACATCCCCTTACAATAATATATTAGATGCGCTAGCTTTCGCTCTCGTAAATTCTTCAAGCTCTATTGACCCGAACTTGGCGCATTTGAAAAATGGTGTCATTAGATATGCCTTGCACTTGAGTAACTAATATTAGCTCTAAGGTGAGGAATAAGTCATTTTAAGTGAATGTATCCATTATATCTGAAGCACAAAGTGCTCGGCTAATGTACGTTTCTAAAGATGCTTTAAATAAATGACAGACATATAAGACTGACTGTCGCGTACTGTAGCATAGGAAGTACACCACAATAAGTTATGGAAAACGATAATCAAATAACAACCATGTGTATATAGTATACTCTTAACTCTTTTTACACGGAAGTTTAAACAGAAAAAATCAACAAAAAGCTTCATTCGATCTTATCATATTAGACGTGTCTGAAATTTCTAGCGATGAAATCAAATATGTACAGTCTCTCGTAAAAGTCTCCGTATATAATAAAGTATAAATGAAAAGTATTGCGTTTTCTTAATCAATGTGCATGTTAAAGAAAATAACGAAATATAATCACAAATCTTAAAATTATTTCAATGCAGAGAATGTACGATGTAGAGAAGAAGAATCATCAAAGATCCATATCCAAGATAGAAATTGTTCCGACATTTTCAATGACTACTTCATGTAGTCAAAAAGATCAATATCATAAGTGTGTAATAGACCAGTGCTTCCCAACCTGTGGTCCGCGAAAATTTTCATGCTTTCAACATTCTTTGTGAAAAAGTATGATTTTTTTTTCGGGGTTTCTTAGATTATTGTTTTCAGATTCAGAGAGGTCTGTGACATGAAAAAGGTTGGGAAGCACTGTAATAGACAATAACTTGATATCTCTGTTACTTTATTTGTTGTGTTACAAATTATGACACGCGTTTCGCCTATATACTATAAATATATCAATCTTTCTTAACCTTCGGGTACCTACGGGTAGGGGGGGGGTTTTGATTGTAACGTACAATGATCCATTAATCAATGCATTGCAAATATTACGCAAAACTTTTTGGGGTCACTTTGTACCCTACCAGTCCTCGATTATATTTTCGACGCTTCGGTACTCGAGTGTAAGCTATACATTTAAAAATATGATGATACTGGACTCCAAAACTATCACCGAAACCATCAAGAATATTAATGTACGAACTTCTTACATTAAGTCTAAATTTTCAGCTCACTTATTATCCAAAATAGTGAATTTATACACAAAAAGATGAGATGTCGTTACGTCCTTACGCCTTGACATTGATTAACGCAATATCCGCAACAAAGGATTTACACGGCTTAAAAATGATACTGGACGACACCCGCCTGAGAAATCCTTTAGCCTGCCGCTGTGTTTTATTCTCCGCCGAAATTACAATATATTAAATACACCTTTTTCTCTCAAAACACGTACGCACAACTATTCATGCTTTCAGTTGTATTATTTCATTTTATTTTTTCCCGTTGTTCGCCGCGCAAGTTTAAATATCGCATTCCCTTTTGGGACGTTTTGAAAAGGAAAATATTTTGACGAACTTGAAGCGAAGGAACAAAAGGCTCCGATACCTCCGGCGTACAAGAGCGCTCGCCTTCAAAACAAGCCTCAAGAGATGAAATAGTTATAACGTACAATCAAAAACTGTTTACTTTGTAAATACTAAATAAATTTTTATTCTACGACGAAAAACAGTATTTGTATCCTTTGAGAAACATTTTTAGGAAACTAAACCAGGCAAATAACTTTATGAAAAAATGCTTTATTATCAAGCCACAACAAATTTTCATGTTAAGTGAAAACTTTGAAAGCTTTCAAAAAAAACATTGAAAATTATCTGTATGAAACGCTTCTCAACATAATCAGTTAGGAATCATACTCCATATACACCGTCAGAATCTTTTACAACGAGTTGTTACCAGATCACTTCATATATTTTCAAAATAAACACAATGGTTGTCTACTACAGGGTTTCCCAGACTACGTTCCGCGGAGCCAGAGTAGGTGTTCCGAAAAAAATTGGAATGGTTTTATACGCTGCAATACAGTTTTAAAAAAACTTTTCAATTTAACCGTTATATTTTCCAGACTTAAGTGTTCCATTCCAGAAAATGTTTGGGAAACCCTGGTCTAGTAGTACTTCTGTAGATTTTTATAGAGCAAATTTTCGCTCACTAAAATGCAGGCCGCCAAGTCTTGGTCAATTTTTCCCGAGACAATTCTAGCACAAAACTGAACAACGCATAACGTTTGTTACGCCACGGGAAACGTCTGTTGGACACAGCGACACAGGTGTATGGCCTTGGCGGGTGATGGAGGGATTTGCATAGACGTGCCTTAGCCCTATTCTTCTAACTCTTCTCTCTTTCAAAAAGTTTCAAAAAGGGGGTTGAGTAACTGAGTAACACACATTTCTAGTAGAAAATCTTCCATTCAGGTACATCCATTACGAAGTAATATGCTCCAAATTGGGAGAGGACATGGATTTTAAACAAAAAGCCAACGACAATTGCCTTTTTCGTTATTTAAATCAATTCAGACTGTCCATTGTTGATTGAAACATTGCTATTTGTTTGTGATTTATATTCGATTTGTAATTTTAATTTCTATCATATAGCAACAAAAAAAATAGACTTGTATTAAAGAAATCGAGTTGATTCATCTTATTAAACAGTTTTATTTTAAACTCAGTAAATAGTTTTCAAGATAGACACCATTTATTTATACGCAAACCTATATAGAAAATAGTGTAAGAATAGACTTGTGTAAGCATCAGGATTAAGGCAGCACTATGCCACAAATTTAATATAAGAATATAACCTATTCCTGACAACTCATGAAAGATGATCGCTGACCAAACTCCGTCTCAACTCACAACATTCAACAAAAATAACCTCTCTTGTATTACAATTTCCATCAGCTGTTTTTTTAGTTAAGAAACCTTAACATACTCAGATTTTTTTCAAATAATATATAAAAATTATAGTATAATTGGGAATTGACGCAGAGGTTAGCGTTGTGGGGTTCTCTGAAGAATCGCACTAGCTCGAGACCTAGTGCGAACAGTATTTTTTCGGTTCGAAGTCATGGGTGTTTGTGATGTCTAAATATTCCTTACCACCCTTGCAATCCCTCAATAACAGAGGGGCGTAGCAAGGGTGATTAATTAACTACCAGTTCCTTTAAGTCTTTTTGAAAAAAGATATGTTGAGATACCTCCATTAGAAGATCATATCCTCCGATTTGTTCGTAAAAAAAAATATTTATATATGTATTTACATTTTTGTTACAAACTCAAATATATACCATATTTGTTGCAGTATATCTTATTTTCAATGACTTTTATTCCAAAATACAGTATTTGGCCTTTCCGTCATTTTGGGACTGTTAGCTTAATGAAATTTATATTATTTTAGAAGGAAATATATTTTTTCTTTAGATTGGTAAAAAATCATCACTGTTTCTCGTATATTGATTACAGAATAAAAATTAGTTATACAGCTCTGCGGTATCTCACTAATTAACCAAGAAACAGTGTACATCGGTAGCTGATATTGAAATGGTATAAATACATCAACATTTACGTTATTTAAGCAGTTGAAAACATGTACTAAAACCGGTAAATATATTCCAATTATGAGAGCGTAAATATTTGAATATTAAATCTTGTTTTCTTTAATACGAATAATTACTAATGTATCACTTATTATCAAAAAAAAAAATCGGGATTGTAAATTATATTGTAATTTTTAACAAGATTCTAATATTAAAGCTCATCTTTCGTAAATCTTCCACATACTTATTCTTAGTTCCTTCACTTATCGCATGCTCTACTGACCCAAGTAATTGGAAATTAAATCACTTATGCATATATAGACTGTATTCAGATAGTACGAAAGAAAGAATTCATTATTACTACATTTTTCTTTACAATAATCTAAAAAAAGATTCACGATAAAACTTACGTAATGCTAAGTTATATTTGTAGTAAATTATCTCTTTATCAATATTTATATCATGAGTAATGATAATCGAATTTTAATTTACTTGAATTTCAGTCACAACAGCAAAAGTAGTTGACCATCGTTTTTCCATTAAAACAATATAAACTCATATAAATGCGGCCAAGTGGGTCCATTATTTAATAAACTCATTTCAATACTAGACTAGATTTTTTTAATAAAAAATGAAAGATATAAAATAATAGTATGTTCATTAGAAGGGGCGTGGCTTAGCGTAGGTCAAATAATCAGTACGCACGCGCTAAAACTGCTGCAACTGTGTGCGAATTATGTGCACTGTAAAGGAACATTACTTAGAAGCGGATAGCAATTTCTTTTATGTTAATGTACACTACTAATCTACTCTGTACTAGATTTATAGATGTATGCAGTAACGTTATTACTACGTTAGAAAATAGAATCTGTCGTAATAGCTACCCGGTCCGTCTTCGAGTGATCAGCATCATTGGCCTTGGTTTCGGAGATCGCTAGTTCGAATACCAATACAGACAAGTTGTTTAATCGATTTATGGTTATCTATTCAAAGGCAAGGATGTCTGTGATGCTTAAGTTCCCTCTTCCCACCCTGGGAAAATAAAGGTTAAGCAACTCACCAACAAGTTAAAAAGTCTTGTGGAAAAAACAACTTTTAAGTAAACTTGATTAGGAATCATTATGTGTACATTGGGGTTTGACACAGCTTAAGCATAAATATAAAGTATTAAGCTAGCCGCATTTAATTTTTAAAAATACCTACAACTCTTTCACTCAAGTAACTTCAAAAATACTATATAAAACATAGTATTTCAACCTTTTTGGACCCGTGGCCAAAATACCTGTTTTCTAATATTGAAGTATAAGTTCCATAAGGATTTTTGGGATTTCCCAAAACTAAAAGACGTGAGACTTTTTTTTTAGCTCATCCAAAATCACAAGAATTTACGGATTTCCCAAAATGAACGCCGTGAGACATTTTTATTTTTTAGCTCTTCTCAGACATTTCAATTAGTAAAACACACCAACTGACGAATTTCGCAAAATTTCCCTGTGGATCTTCAAAATTTGTGGCTTCCCTAGAAAAAAACACTGCGGACCCTAACAATCTTCGTTCAAATAAAATGTTACTATTTTATACAGTAGCATTATTTTCAATTTCCAATCGCTTTAAAACATCAGCTGTTTTTTGTAATAGGCACATGTAATCTTCACATCCTATCTAGGGATAACGATTTGGGGGTTACAATGTATGGACTAAAGTACCACAACGAACAAAGTATGTATTGTATTTATGTGTGCATATTATATTACGCATAAAGATAAGACAATACTTCGATATAAAGATTTTAGATTCAGCACAGAAGGTTTTCAAGTTTTAGCAAAAAAAAGTCAGGGTTAAGTCTAATATAATAACCTTATTGAAATATACTCCCACTGTAAACGGGGCACATGGTCACCACGAAACCTAACAGTCACAGCCAGTTTGGTAGTATACATTTAAAATTTGACACAGTTTTTCTTCATTTATAATGCGTATTAAATTATTTAATTAACATTAGTAATAAGAATCTAGTATAAAATCATTTTATGGTTCATACTTCAAGTTCGGTTGATGGCTGGTAAACATTCAAAATTAATAATTGTTATCAGACAGAAATTTTCACGCGTTTTGTACTATATCACTTTGACGAAATGCGTCGTCATTCGTCAAAAAAAAATATAACGTGGAATGGAAAAAAGAAGTAACCCACACATTTTGGGCCAAAGAAAAATTATACAATATACACTACATTGAAGAGCGTGGAGACTGAGCAACTGATTGATTTAATATTAAAAAAAAACTTTTTATGAGTCTTTTTTATTGATCAAAATTTCCACAGGCCCTTCTTTTTTAAACTTAAAAGCTAAACTTAGATACTAATCTAGCATTTGCTGACCTCCTTTTGATAGATCGTGTATCGACATTGTGATTATCGAAAAAACTGTTTTTAATAAACTGTCGGTTACGTCCCTCTTCCTTTCCACAGTCGATACATTGTATCGATAATAAATGTATTTTTCATTTTTTTTCACCTTGCAGAGTCTTGTAGGAAATAACTGACCGATTTACATGACGTCGGAATTCCACTGGTCTCAAGAAGAGCCTGACATGAGGGTTGTAGGTTGTAGCCTTCCCAAGGCATCATGTTGCTTAATAATTACTCTCCTGAAAATGTTGTGTATCATTTGTATAGCATCATAGGCCTAAGAATAATTCTTATAATGAATCAGATTTTTTTTACCCACCACATGTTAATTTAAAAAAACTAAATTTTAATTTGTGTTTTAATTATCTTCAAAATATATGAATGGAACTCATGCCAGGTGTATATTAAATTAATAGAAGAGGCTGCGTTTTGGAATAGACCATAGGTACTCAATTATTTACATAGAAATTATAAAGTTAAAAGATTTTAAGAGAGGCTTTAATAGAATGTATATTATCATTATTACCGAATGATAAAAATAAACTCACTTGCAATATATTTGTTAACGCGATCAGCGGTGGGCTTCCGATACGTTAACAAAGAGCTCGCTTAATCTTAAAGCAATTTATCACCCCTATGCGATTATATGCAATACTTCAATAAGCAAACGATTGTTACTTAAAACACTTATAATATGCAACAATATGCAGTTTACCGGAACCTCATCAATGGAAATGTCTAAAAATGTCCTATTGTGTATTCTGGACACTGTCGTAAATAATACATATATGTCAGAAAGTGCAGTTAAGTACTAATTTTTTTTCCATGTCCGCTCCCAATACGGAGCATATGGACTCCTAATGGAGTTTATCTCAACAGAAATGTTTCTACGAGAACTGCTTGTTACTCAGTTGCTCAACCTCTCTTTTTCCAAAGAGAGTAGAAATAGAAAGAAAGGGCTAGGACAGGACTAGTAGTTAACTAATCGCTCTCGATACACCCCGTTTATAGGATAAGATAGGTGGGAGGGGGGAATTCAAGACATCACATACATCCATGCCTTTGAACAGAAATTCATAAATCGATTGAAAAATCAATTTATAAAACTGCCCGTACTGGGATTCGAACCCGTGCCCTCCGTAGCGGTAGCTAACGATGTTGACCACTTGACCACACAGTACTAATTTGATCTGAGAATATTGTTTTCTATTAAATTAACAATGGGCTCGCCGGCTGTGGTAAAATCTAACAAGGAGCTCGCACGAGCCCCTCTGAGCCCCTCCAGCCCACCCCTGAACGCGATGCAAAAAAACAAATGATACTAGTAAAAAAATCGTTTTTGAAGTTTTTAAACTATTTTACGTTTGAAGTGATTGCGAGACGCTCTTGCCGATTTATGCTCGTTTCCGTGTAAAATTATTCAATTATTCAATTATTATTGATATTATTTGTGATTGTTCGACTTAATTTTCTTGACTACTGTCATACTACAATCAGTTAGCATTAACAATATTATATTATGAGGTATCAATAAGAAGCCATGATTTAAAAATATGTGAAAAAAATTCGTGTCCTGTAAAACCTTTTATATGTTGGTGAATGTGTCATTGTGGCCGTTTATGGAACTACACTTTCCCTTTACTTCTTCTCAGGCCATCGTGATTTCAGTGTACAACCAATATTAAGTTCAAGTTAACTTTGGTAACTAAGTACATAGACATTAAACGAAAAGGGGAACAATTTTCATGCTTTTTTTATTATTATTTTTTTATAGTGATGGTAATTTTATATAAGATAATGAGTAAAAAGTATTAAATTTACATGTCATGCATTATATTTTTATCAGATATTATTAATTCAAACAGTTTGTTATTCCTCTTTCTAAATTGCTCCATCCTTCGAGATATATCAGCGATAGTCCTTTGTTTGTGTTTTGTATAGATTCCTTTTGCCCCCCTTCCCGTTCGATACCCGCGGAACCCCCCAGGGGGGCCGGTCATTTGAAATCAATACCCCCCCTGCAGTTTGGATCTTGTAATATCGCTTCCCGCGTATCATCCTCTTTCAAATATAATAGGATGATAATAAACGTATTCGTTCTCGAACAACGGTCGATGCGCCAATAAATGATTTAGAAAATGAACGGACCGCAGCGCGTGTTGTTATGGTATCTTTTAGTACCTTTTCAGTACCTTTTTGGTACCCCAGCACTTTCTTTCAAAGTGCTCTTGTATTATTATTGCAATATAAAGAATGATTAAATCCATTCTATTTCGGGGTATCATACTTCAATAATGGCTTGTATTTTTTTATAAACACGCGTACATTATACGTAGTAAAAATGCCATTATTTAGATATATTATTTATTTAAAAATTCAACAAAACCTGCTTTATTATAACTGAAATGAAATTGTTAATAGGGTAAAATATCAAGGTATTTCAGTTCTACAGTTTTTAAAAAGTTAAAGGTTGATAGCTATTTCGGCTTACGCCATCGTCAGAACTAACGAACTAATGAACTAACGTCATAGTTCTGACGATGGCGTAAGCCGAAATAGCTATCAACCTTTAACTTTTTAAAAACTGTAGAACTGAAATACCTTGATATTTTACCCTATTAAAATGGAGTTCTACCAAGTAAATGCCAAATCAATAAATAAATTAAATTGTTATAATAATATATGTTCATAAGTTTGCAACATAGATTTATAGAGTTTTAAAACTCAACTCAATCTAATATTAGATTATTCCACGTATTAAACGCGACACATGTTTCGTCTCTTTCATAGGCATCCTCAGACGATCTTACTTTCACAAGCATTGCCAAGTACGCAGTGTCAACACTTTGGACTATTTTGTTTGAATACGCATTATTAAATATATTTTTCAAAAAAAAATCAAGCCGCTCATTTTTCACGACTCCGACTCCGGACAAAATACCGCTGCTCCATGACTCCAACTCCGACTCCACAGCCCTGTATTCGTAAAAGAAATTTGGTATTTTCGATAAGAATATGATTTTTCTTTAAGATTTAAAATACTCTTTTTTAACAATGGCACAAGAGTTTTATTTTTAATTCATAAATCTAATATTATTATTAGGGTATCCAATCCCGGAGCCTTTTTCCAATCCCGGGATTTCGGGATTGATAAATTTTCAATCCCGGGATCCCAGGATTGAGATAAATTTACCGAGGAATTTGAAATCTCCGATTTGGTATACTTTTTCCCCAAATTCTCACGAAACCTCGTTTTTTTTTTTTTTAGCTCACCGAGGAATTTGAAATCCTCGATTTGGTATACTTTTTCCCCGAATTCTCACGAAACCTCGTTTTTTTTTTTTAGCTCACCGAGGAATTTGAAATCCTCGATTTGGTATACTTTTTCCCCGAATTCTCACGAAACCTCGTTTTTTTTTTTTTTAGCTCACCGAGGAATTTGAAATCCTCGATTTGGTATACTTTTCCCCGAATTCTCACGAAACCTCGTTTTTTTTTTTTTAGCTCACCGGGGAAATTGGAATCGACAATTTGCCAATTTCGTCTCACTTTTCGAGATTTACTCAAAATTTCTCAATCCCGAAATCCCGGGATCGCGACCATGTCAATCCCGGGATTTCGGGATCATAAAATTGAACGCCCTAATTGGGATGCCCTAATTATTATCACAGCGAACCTAAATAAGACAAAAATCTTACAGCGTTAATATTTAAATTGAGGGATTCTCGTCGAAGTATTATTTTATTTATATCGGACGAAAAAAGATCACAGAGTTTACTTTTGGATCAAAAATTCAGATGTATAGGTACTTACCATCGATTATCCACTCATCTGATCTATAATGATCATCACCGATTCCAATACGCGTCAAGAAACGAACACAGCTTATAGGAGGTTATACTGGTTACCACAATACACTTATACCGACTTCCAAGTCAATACAACGTGACTGGATGATTTCGTTTTAATTTATTTAAAAAATATATTTTTTTACCCACGCACTAAAGCCGCCAAAGTATACGTAAATTAAATTATGTTATTAGTAAACAAGATGAAGCAATTTCCTGGAGTATATTTGTAAATTTCATCAGATCTTTAGTCAACAGTTTCCTAAAATCCAGGTGTGTATTTCAAAAAGATACAACCATTCCCATACCTTCTACGACTGAAATATAACAATAAAAAATCTACAATTTCGTTGAATTATTATAAAAAATATGATAATTATGTTTAAAAAAATTCTGCGGCGTTTGTATTCAAAGTAAATTGTCTCGAACCACCAAACATTTCCAATTCAAATACATGCTCTGTCATAACTATAACGGACACAAAAGTGAAGCTCCTTGAAGAGATCACACCAAACGGCTGAGCAGACCAAACCAACAAATGTGCGGCATAATTATGAATATTATACAGTCGTTAAATATAGTGATTGAATGTTTATAATACAAATAAACCTCCTTTATTATACCGTGCATAAATACTTTTGAGAAAAGTGTTTACTCTGTGCACATGCGCAGGTTAAAGGCAAGACAAGAATTACTGCTCCTCGTATACTCCAATAATAAGTCGAAAATAATAGTTTGTAGATAATTGAACTTTAAGGTTTTTGTTGTACCTTTTAAATAGTAAATTATGGTTTTATTTAGTTTCTTTTACGGTTTATGGTAAAAGATAATATTAGGTGTTTTTGTATAATATTATCTGTATGGAGTTGTTTTACTAATCTCGTTAATGCTTTGAAGTTACAGGGCAATACCGATAATTTTATATTTAAGATTTTAATTTTAAACGCGCCATTTCATTTTTAAATTAATATATGTCAGTGTTTCATTTTTAAGGTTTACTTTTTAGCAATCGATTGTCATACTTATCTTAAAATCGAGTTTTTTACATTATCTCACTGTTGCTTTACGGTAGTGTACCCTTTAATCCGTCACGATTACAACGTCAATAATAACACGATAATGATTAGGGTAATTTTATTAACATATATTGGCATGCTGTGACAGCAAAAAAAAAATATTATTTACATGTTTTCTGTGCCTTTTTTGCGCTTGGATTTTGTGGTATGTTTCTTGAAAGCGATAATACGCATTGCTGTGAGGATGTTGGCGTTAAAAAAAAACCAACAGAACGCCAATGATGACCAAATCTATATAGTCTGTGTAAGCGATCGGCATTTAGTCCGATTGTTGGACCAGTAATGACGATTTGATACGCCTCTATGATGTTTCAGGACGGTGGGCGATGAGTGTGTGGTAAAACCAGGGTTGTAAAAAAATGCGATGAGATAATTAACTTGATCTATAACAACATAAAATAGATGCTACAATATAAAAAAATAAATAAATAAGAAAATTTAATAAATTAAAAATAATATGTATTGGGTTATTATTATATTAATACTAGCTGGCCCGACGAACTTCGTACCGCCTCAGAATCAATAAATAATGTGTTAATTTATTGGATGAGTTAAATTCAGTTTGAATGAATACTCAAAATGAATTAAGTTCAATAAATGTGCAAAATTAAAAATGAAAAGTATTTTAATTACATTGAAATGATGTTATTCACGTGGCACAGTCGATAGATTTAAAGGAATGCAGTGGACCAACGATTTGATTTTGAATTGTGAAGTTGAAATGATCCACATCTTTGTTATATGCTGCAAGAATTGCTCGTTCACTCAACCAATTATGATGTTTGTGATTAGCAATGATGAGACGAAATTTCAAAAATTCGGCAAAAACGAAATCAATCCTTTCGATTCGTCGACAGGAACACGGCCGTTACAGATAGTCAGCAAATGCTTGGAGAAATCTGCGGCAGATGGTCGTTTAGAAATGCGACTCGCATGTTTGTCGTTAGCTGAAGTTTCTTAACATAGCGCCACAGAGTCGATGTTTTAAGTCAAGCGTTTATTTCATCGGCAGCGGTCGATCTTGGAATAACTGGTAGTGTTTGGCGAAAATCGCCAGATAGTAGAATCATTGCGCCTCCAAAACATTTGAGTCATTGCGCTGATCTTTCATAGTTCGGTTGAGTGCTTCCAATGCGGAGGAAAAATAAGCCACCATTTCCCTCATCAATTGCCTTCATTAAAGTATCGTACACTTTCTGTTGGGGGTTCAACAGTGGTACATTCGTTCGAAGTGATTGGTTCAATGCATCTCGATCATATTCACGTTTACGTTCCGATTCTCGATTGAAAGCGTCGTTCATTCCTCGATCTGGCGACGCATCATGCAGCGCATGAGGTAACACATATCTTCGATCAAAAGCAACGCCTGGTTATGTATCTCCTCATTCACCTCGAGATCGGGATTCCCTGAACTGACGCAAATTCGGTGTAAAGTGTCTTCGGACATGTCATCCTTGTACTTTTTCCACAATTCACGTGGATTCGATGGGAAGCGTGTCAAAAAAATGATAGCAAATAATGTGCGTATCTGACTTGGAGACGCAGAAACAATTGCTTCAGCGATTGTCATGTCCCAATGAGTTTAGTTTTCAAGCAAATTGAGCTATTGACATGCGGCACGAAATGTTTGGAATACGACGCCATTGACAGTTCGAAATGATTCGAAATGTCGACCCGAAGGGAATTATTGTTTTTTTTTTCAGATTTTTCATGTTCACAGAACTGAAAGACTCTTAGAAAACCATTCCGAGCACTCTTACTGATTGGTTTAGAAATACTTGGCATAGCTAATACCTCTTTATTTCACTGTATTTTAAATAATAAAATTACATCTTCACAATGTTGACAAACGACTACTTTTGTTTGACAGTAACTGTCAAACAAAGACTATTAAATTTAGGTAGGATAAATTTGTTCTCTATGCATGTCACCAACATAATGACAGGGATCTTTTCAAAATTATTCAAATAATACTTTTTTATAATTTTACGAAAGTTCATTCTAAATTTTCATATTTTTTATATTACCAAATGATATAAATTCTCATTATAACAAAGAACGCAACATTTTCTAAATCTTCAATATTATATTTATGAGATTATCTTTCATTAGAAAAAAAAATATTTTTTTTTTGTTTAATGTTCCACACATACCAACAGTTATACATTCAATCCTGTTTTTATGCGGTAGATGCGTTCCACGAAATATCGCAACAAAAAAAATCGCATAAAAAAACTTGACTTCCATATAAAAATTGGGGTGCGTTACTTAAATTGTAAAATCCGCATAACTTTGAAACAGCGAGTTAAAATATACACTAAATCGCAAAGTATATGAAAATAAGGGGAAAACCACGGCGTAAAAATATTAAAAAATAATCACTGTATGAAAATTCTATGTGTGTTTTAAAGCATGTGGTTCTAAATCACTCTTTTTCGGAAGAAATAGTATGCGCATCGATTTCATAAAACTATGGCTGTTTTCTAACAATGAAATTAGTGATCAGAGTTTGTTCAGATTTTCTTTTTCGATAATTAATTGGTTATGCAGTTTGTTACACCCATATATATATATTTTAAAGTTATCGTTGAAACTTGAATGCGCGATCAGAATTTGAATCCTTTAGAAAGAAATGATCTTCTAATTTACTGAAAAGTTGGATACCTTCTTCAATTATTTTTGCAGTGAGGAAACTGGAATTTCTTTCAGTTTGTCATTGTTTTCTGGTTTTTTGTCAATAATTAAATTTAAATTATGAACATCTTCGTCACTTATAGCTTTATCTGTAAGTAATTCGTCGATATAATTTTCGCTAAAGGTATCAAACCTTTCTTCGCCAAGTTATATCGTAAAATATGGTACATCTAAAAAAATGCATTTCTAAAAAACCGCATTACTTCGAAATCGCATAAAAAAACCACATAAAAACAGGATTGACTGTATATGGAGATCAAAAATAAAATAATGATTTGATAGTATTCTATAACAATATAATATACATGAAAAGTATACTGATTTTTTTTACATACCTTCTGATTTTATGTACTTTCATTCGTCTTTTCACATTTCAGTATATATTTTAGCGACGGTGATGAACATGAGACATAAATTCCTAAAAGTTTTTTTTTTAAATGGATATTGAAGATTTAGTTTCGATTTAGTTTAAAGTTGGCATTCCTAACTTGATTAACAAAATGCCTCACATGAGGTAACACATGTCTTCGATCTAAATCAAAGCCTGGTTATTTATCTCTTCATTCACCTCGAGATCGGGATTCCTTGAACTGACACGAATTCGATGTAAAATGACTTCCGACATGTCATCCTTGAACTTGTTCCACAGCTCACATGGGTTAGATGTGAAGCATGTCAAAATAATGATAGAAAATAATGTGCGTATCTGACATGGAGATTCAGAAACAATTTCTTCAGTGATTGGCATGTCCCAATAAGTATAATTTTCAAGCAAATTGAGCTCTTGACATGCAAGTAGAAACATTCGTCATTTTTCGGATGAACTGTGTAAATGCGACCAAGAGCATTCGGGTGATCAGAAACCGCATCGCTTTGCTTTTGACGTTAAAATTTCTTCGATATAGCGTTCCAAGTGTAATAAAGTGTCATCTCAGAGCAAAGCAACGTTTGTGCAAAATATTGTTGTCAAAAATTTATCATACCTAATTATAAACATAACCTTATTTCAATATTATCCGATTTTCTTTCGTTTTCATTTCATATCATCGATTTCTTTTATTCTAATCCATATTCTAAATTTAAAATTATTTATAAGCCAATCGTATGCAAAAGAAGCAAAAACAAACAAATATAGAAAACAGTGCGATCTGGTGGATTTTTCTGAAACCAGCTTACGACATTTTAGCATTTGTTGCTGTTCGTCATTCAAAAATCTTATTCTGTATGAAGATATTAATTTTCTTTATAATTTCTTTTCCGTGATATTTTTACGATGTTTTAATGCTTATTCTGCTATTCTAGGTAAATAAGAATTTTATAAATCAAATATCATTGAAATCCTTGGAGTAATTCTCGAGATATACGTGGTGTAAATAACCCGACTTTGTTTTATATATATAGATATATCGCAATCTTATTACTACAACTAGGTGAATAGTATATGATTGTATCAACCCATAATCGGAAGAAGAACTTACACGACCGATGGTGGTTAAATTATTGTAAAATTATTAAAAAATGTTCAATAGAAAGGTGCAACAGATAATTTCTCAACCACTTAGACAATTAGATAAAATCAATCGTTCAACCTTTCCATTTAAAAGAAAAAAAACAATGGGAATAGGAAACGACTAATAGTAAGCATATTACAGTCTATACTCCACGTTTTCAAGAGAGTATTGAGAGCACTCATTCGATTAATTCTAGTGTGACAATAGTTCACTTTATTTATTTTTTTCCATGTCCGCTCCCAATATGGAGCATATGGACTCCTAATGGAGTATATCTCAACAGAAATGTTTCTACGAGAACTGCTTGTTACTCAGTTGCTCAACCTCTCTTTTTCCAAAGAGAGTAGGAATAGAAGGAAAGGGCAAGGACAGGACTAGTGGTTAGCTAATCGCTCTCCATACGCCCCGTTCATAGGATAGGATGGGTGGGAGGGGGGAATTCAAGACATCACATACATCCATGCCTTTGAACAGAAATTCATAAATCGATTGAAAAATCAATTTATAAAACTGCCCGTACCGGGATTCGAACCCGTGTCCTCCGTAGCGGTAGCCAACGATGTTGACCACTCGACCACACAGACCGGCTTTAATTTATAGTATTGACTAAAAGTGCCTTATCAAACTTCAATATAACATTTGAAAAAAAAAAATTAAAGCACCAGTGTGAAGTGTACAGCATCAATCGGGTCAAACGTTCATTCATTATTACATGGCCGTCGTCAATGGCAACAAAAAAACTATTATTGATATGAGATATTGTTTTTATAATTATTACAATCCCAAAAAGTACCAAAATACATCGCATCCCTGACATTGAAAGAGACACAGCGATAGCTATTAGCGGGTCTAGCCTTGTAGTACTAGCCCGCTGTGCCGACATCTAAAACCATTATTGTTTTTTTTTTTACTTCTATCAAACTCTTAGAAATCCTCCTTCTTCAGCCACCATGGTAGACTCCTCATAGACGCACTGATATATCACGTTTTACGAAATAAGAGCGATGGGAAAAATAATTTTGATCGATCAATATTTTTAGCGCAAAAACATATTCATAAGCTTACCGACTATACAAGCAACAAAATCATCGGTCCTGGTCGAATCAATACTCATCATTACGAGAGTATCAAACGTCTTAAGCCGATATGTTCACTTTTCAATATTAATAATAAACGATGATAAACAGCTAGCTTTGAATAAAGAAAACAAACACTTTACGAATACTGATTGAGAGTGTTTATTATATGTGCTTAAATAAAGAAATTACGCTGCAATAGTGATTCGACAGCAAGTTTTATACAACGTTTTTCCATAAAGTTGAGAGGGCAATAGACTTTTTTCTATCGTTTAGAATATTTTCCAAAGAATTGATATGCTTATCACTACTGCAGTGAATTAAAAAAAGGAGGGGCTTGGCTTTTAAATTTAAGAGAAAACAATATTCTCACATCAAATCAGTATATAACTGCAATTTCTGACTGACATATTATCTACGATAGCTTCAGTATACACAGTAGTACATTTTTATCCATTTACATTGATAAGCTTACAGTTAATTGCATATTGTTACATATTATTAGTGTATTTCGTAACAATGGATTGCTTATCTAAGTATTACATATAATTGCATAAGAGTGATAAACAATTCACCCCTTCCCCAGAACACCGAGAATTGTTTTGAGATTAAGCGAGCCCCTTGTTAACGTATTGGCAAACCACCGCTGATTATAGCCAAAGATCACTCAAACTAATATTTTTACATTACTCTGTTAATTAGCATTTTGTACGAGAATGCACAATTTGCAGTTTTAAAAATCGCTCACCCTTAACAATGTTTACAACGAATACTCATAAGCGGCATGCATATGCACCGAAAGCACTGTCGGATCTCCTCGTACAAAGACGGAACCAAAACTTGAAATAGTTTTTGTTTTCCGGTTCATTTGTATATGTATAAAATCCCACGCCATGCAACCTTGCAGGAAGAATTTCAATACATCGTATACAATACTTTGAGAGTTAATTCTTTAACAGCTATCCAAAATAGTCGGAACGTTAGTACTAAGTGACCATATTATATACATTGTTATAAAATGAAATTAGCGTACAGTTTCTCAAAATATTTTGTCAATTTTAATAGGATATAAAAATTCTGTACTTCTTATTTTACATGTTTATTTTTTCTTAACGCGAACCATTAACCCGCTCTACATAAGCAGATTAATATATATTTATGCATTTACAACATGTGACTTCGTCACCAAAATTAGTATCTTTCAATACTTGCTATAATGTGGTTCAATAGGTTAAGATCACAAACCACATTACGAAATATAATGTGTGTTTTTCTTAAGCGTTTCACTCTTTCTTTTCCATGCTGTACAGTACTTACTTGTGGCTAGTGCTTGATACAGTATATTTTCACTGTTATGACTTACTTTCATAGGTGTTTCAAAAGCTGGAATAGCAAATATGGAAATATATTCCAAAAACAAAAGTGTGAAAAAAACTATTTTGTTATATGGGCTGATTAGAGGTGAAGTAAGCCAAGAAGTATTTTAGAAAAAAAATTGATGCGATTTAAAATTCTACGCATTTTAAAGTACCGTTAAAGTGAAGTAACTTCAGTTAATACACATTGCAATAGAAAAGTAAAAATATGCAATCCACCAAAACACCAAGTAAAAATAAATAGCACTGTTAAATTATATTTCTTATCAGTTGATAATGCTCGCCATGAGCAAAAACCGGCGCTAATCTTGGTAAATAAAAGTATAAATAAGTACAAAGGAATATTGTGTTTTTTTAAATATAACGCCTTTCCACCAAGTATTGACAGTGAACATCCTAAAAGTGACCAAGTAAAAACGTGATTGTACTTATAAGTTTAACCATTTTACTAGTTGGCTCACTTTACTTACAGAGGGATCATATAATCAATGAAATAAAGTGTAAGAAATAAATTTAGATTGATTTAAAGCTTCCGTGTTAGCAGGAATATGAACCTAAAAACCTGCATAATTCTTGATAAATTCATTACAACAAACAGCAGGTTCAACCGGAGAGAATTCAGAGCTTTTATTCGAAGATATACAAAATATAATTTAAATTTGTAATCTGTTTTATAGAAATAAGTTTTCACTTCTCTGATATTAAACCATTTGGTTAAAAAAATTCATGAAAACATTTTAGAAGCCACATGTACAAAATAAATAATGGCGAAGAATTAACAATAAAATCGTGGACATTATAACATCGACAAAAGCTGTTTTGCTTTCATTGTTTACCTGGTAAAATAAAATGAAGAGTTTAAAACAATATATCTCTTGAAGTCTGAGATGATCTTTTTTCTGGAAACAGACAATGTCTCTTTTATAAAAAAATACTATTATCGAAAGAATGGCCACACTGCAGAATCGTTAGTATTTCATTTGTGTCCTTGCATCAAAGCTATTGTTGCGGTGGGAATCGCATGCAATATTTTGACAGGATACCTGGGGAGATATTTATCGCCTGCACCACACATACTTCATCGAAATCTAAATGCCAGACTCTTGAAGTCAAAAAGACAGTACTTTTATTTATTTACCTGTGTTGTCATTCTACTCCTTAATGATTTATTGAAAAATAAATAATGTCTCTCTAAATAACGAGTGCGAAATTGAAAACAAGATTTTTTAAATTTGTCAGCCTTTGTAGTTGAACGTAAGAGCCTCACTGTTAGATCAGGAATAGTCATATACAGATTCTGTTAAGACACGTGTTTCGCCTCTTTAAGAAGCATACATCATCACACCATCGTAACGTTAAACTACTAAAAGCTTCGACTTAAGTTCGTAATTAAGCAAGCATTCGTACTTAAGCAAGCATTTGCAAAAGTAGTTATCTGAGGATAACTCTGAAAGAGGCGAAACACGTGTCACATTTTATAACACAATACGTGAAATAATCTAAGTTATTTTATTTTATATTACTAAAAGTTTGTTCAAATCTTATATTAAAAATTACAAACTAAAAGTCGGGGTTTGTCTTTTTCTACTAGACGCAGGGAGGAGGTAAGATTCAAACTTTGATAGTACTAATTATAAACAAATTACTTTAATTATGTGTGGTAAATCCAAGTGGAAATAAATTCCACAATGGTGATCTTATTTAAAATGTTATTTATAAATGTTTCTTTTCGATTAATAACTTTATTAATTTCCAAAAACTCCTTTTATTTGAATATCTAATTAATTGGGTGTTTGTGGTAGCTTTTCTTGTCGGGTTGAGTTTTCCCCAATTTTCTTTGCGCAATAATATTGAACATTTATAAATAAGAAATATTACATCTACAGATTACCATCATTAATTTAAGATAACTTATTTTAGAAATAAGTAAAACTGATAGAAACTTCTTTATAATCTTATACCGTAATACTTTTTATCGTTTCGATCAAAACACGACAAACTTACCAAAGCGAAAATATAGAATCTTTTATATTGACGTGTACAACTGAATAGATTACTAAGTGCGTTATTATTTTATAGATATATTGTGATCTCAAAAAGAAGCAGCTTCTATTGAAATTGCAATGTCTCCAATCTTAGATTATAGATATAATGCAATATCTCGGCTTTAGTTTTCATTGTTTCGCACTGTGGCGTACCTTGGTAAAATGACAAAAAACTCAATATTTCACGGAAAGGTGTACTTGAACATCAAAGTTGAAGTGTGTGTAACACATTATCAACCCGGCTACCAGTATGTCACATAAAAATCAGTATAATTTTATACAAGAGTACTATCATACAAAAAAACAAAATCAAAATCAGGGTGGGGAAACTTTTCATTTCAAAAGGTCACATTCATTCATCTGATTCAACATAAGGCCGCAGTAAAGAAAACATTGACAACGCTCTCCCTTTTTTTGGCTGTCGAACATATAATGGGTTGATTACGCTCTTTCCCCAAACTCTTGTGTATATTTTTTTGATCAAAGTGAATATTTTGATCAAGTGAAAGGGTCGCATCAGAGTAGCCATAAGGCCGCAGGTTCCACTCCACTGGTATAGATAAACCACATTTTTTTTGTTCTTTTTACAACCCATGTCTGCTCCCAATGTGAATGAAGCATGTTGCTTCCTAATGTAGGTATAACAATCAAAGTTTTTTCTTCTAGAACTGTTTGTTATTCCGTTGCTCAATAACTTGTTTTCTGTTTTGTATTAATTTCACTTATTTTAATACAGATCAAGACTGTTTTTTCTTATCAAATAATGCTAGCGATAATTGAAACTACAAAATTTACTTATACAAAAAAATGTGTTTTTTTAAATGTTATACATTTCCACCATTTCGACAATTTATTAACACGATACAAAATATCAAATCAAACATTTGATTGAAAGCAGTCTCTCTTAATTCTGTTTGCTGACTTGTTTGTATATATAATAAATTAAACATATTATTATGTTCACAAATAGACTTTAGAAAGGGAAAAGGACGTAACCCATAGTTTCTTCAAAATATATTTTTTACGATACTCACAGCGTATACGACTTAATAATTTATAAGCCGTCGTGCAAAAGATTGTGTATATTTAACATTTTGACTTTGGCAAAAAATCATCAAAAAATATTTGTTGTGTCTCATATATTTTTTTTCTTGTATAGGTCGGGTATTATCCATAGGATGTACTTGGTGGAACTGAAGGATGCTGGCATGTCATGGAAAGAAGCAAAACAATTGGCTGGAGGCAGAGAAACATGGAGGTGCTGCGTGGGAGCATAGGGAACGAATATAGTCAAAGAAGAAGGTTACATTCATTAGCCGTTATATTTAAAAAATAAAACAATTCTTGATTGAGTAAAAATGATGCCATTATTTTTTAGTATATTATTTCTAGCATCGTCATAGTTCCTGTCGCATCCCGTCCCGAACGTGTAAACTCCAGGTGCGTCCCGTTGAGGGATCGCTGCGATCCGAGATGTTGAGATTAATAAATCTTTTGAAGGGCCATATCGTGCCCCGTGATCAGTGGCCCACCGCGATATTGTTGTGGCCTGGGACACTATTCATATGCATTCGGGGCTTATGTGTTGTCAGCCTCGAAGGCTTTGTGGGGACAGAAGTGTCCCACAATGTTATCGCTCATCAGCGGGGCATTTCAGATCACGGACAACGCGGTCCAGGGCATTAATAAACGGCAGATAGATAGATCTCTACGTTTGCGTTCTCAAGAGATTGAGGCCTGTGACAAGGTGGATAAAAAGTATATATATAATTAATATACAACCAACGATGGGTCACCAATACGTTTACAGGGGGCTCGCTTAATCTCAAGCAATTCTCGGTGTTCTGGGGAAGGAGTGATTTTTTTATCACTCTTATGCAATTATGTGCAATGCTTAAATAGCAATCGATTGCTATTTAATACATTTATAATATGTAAAATTATGCAATTTACCGTAAACTTAACAATGTAAATGGTTAAAAATGTACTACTGTGTATACTGATACTGTCGTAGATAATATATAAATCAGAAATTGCAGTTATATATGTACTAGTTTGATATTGTTTTCTCTTAAATTAACAAGGGGCTCGCGCGAACGCTTCCGAGCCCCCTCTGACCCAATCTGAAACTTTTTACTAACTCTTCATATAATTTGTGTTTACCATTTATTGTGTACTCTAGTGCATGAATTTCGTTATATTATATACATATATGAGTGTATGTGTGTGTAGTTTTAGACTGTATGAGTGGGAATCAGAATTAATGTGTAACAAAAAAAAAATCGTTAAAGGATTTAAAAACTAACTATTACTGTAATCATTTATAATATTAAATATTCATTTACATAATACTACTTCTTATTAATTATATAAAATCTCGTTTTTTCAGTAATTATTATTAAAATTTTATAAAATTTTTAGTTACATATGTATTTATTTAGAAATCTTTATTTATTTATTTATTGTTTAAAATTAAAATTATAGTACATGACATAACAGCTGACGCCAATTCGCCATGTACTTGACAAATAAAAAGAATATTTATTGCAAATTGACAATTTGAATTTTCATGCCGATAGATTTTTTTTTCAAACACCCTGTGTAAGAACTTTATCTGCATACGAATCAAATCTTTATAGAAAGCTCAAATAGACAAATGTTTGGTTGTAGGTATCACCATAAGACGACGAAGCGACATTTTAAGCTTAGATACAAAAAGATATAATACCGTTTATTTTTAATAACTTCTGTCGAAAAGTTTGACATAACTATCACAATGATAGCGAAAAATTAATACAGTCACTCTCAATGCAAGAATCGTAAACATATTTGCATTTTGTATTAATATTGATAAACTAACGTACAAAAACACTGGCGTACCTATAGCAACTGCCAACCTTTTTTAGTTGTTTTTTTTTTTAATTTCAATTGTATTTTATTGTGGATTCACATTTATTGCCTAAAGTTTGAAATATGGATTTGATAGTAAAATTCTTCACCTCTTCACTTTCTGGTGCCAAAACTTTTTTAAAAATTACAAATATTATCTATAATTTTTTGCACTGGCAAATTCTTAAAGACTACCTACCATAAGTGATTAATTAGCACAATGATGTATTTTTTTTTACCCTTAAATTTAATACTAGTAAAATTTTACACGCCACATTATTTGTCAGAATGATTTTTCCTATCTTTTGAGTTTAAATGAATTCAATTAGACCGCTTTCTTAATATTATTATAAACAAAAAAATCCAACAATATTTGAAATTGCCATTTCTGCTCCCAATGTCAAACACATAGACTCGTGATAGAGTTTATCTCAACAGATTTTTTTTTTTAATTACTGTTTATTACTCAGTTGTTCACCCGTTCTTCTTCGGAGAGATTGTGGATAGGAGATAGGTCTAGGTTAGAATAAACGGTCAGCTAATCACTCTCGTTACGTTTGGGAGAATTCTAGACATCACAAATATCCATGTCTTTGAGCAGAAATTCATTAATTGATTGAAAAGTAAAAAAGTAAAAGGTTTATAATAGTATTAGATATCGTGAGCACCTCGACCGAAACAAACGGCTTTCACCACTCGACCATGAGCCCAACAGTACAGGGATGGGCTGGAGGGGGCTCGGGGAGGCTCGCGCGAGCCCCTTGTTAAATTTTGGCGCGGCCGGCGAGCCCCTTGTTAAGATAAGAAAATCATTCGTCTTAGATCAAATCATCACATAACTGCAATTTCTGTAGATGGATAAATTTGAAAATTAGTTGTCGTTTCATTTTTTCATTCAGCGTTGTGGGCGTCCGTGAGTCCCAAAACATTTTTTCGATCGATTTATCTATTTTCTGTTCGAAGGAATGGGTGTTTGTGATGTCTTAAGATTGCCTCCCACTCTTCCGATTCTTCAATTCAACTGGGCGCTACTATTAGTTAATGGCTAGTCCTGTCTTATGCTTATCATTTTATCCCTACTACTCTCTTTGGAAAAGAGAGGTAGAGCAGTACTAAGTAACAAGCAGTTTTCGTAGAAAAATAACTTTCGTTGAGATACCTTCATTAGGAGGCCATATACTCGACATAGGGAGCGGATATGGATAAAAAATGGATAACATTTACCGAGCCCCTTGTTAAGATATTGGCAGTCCACCGCTGCAACAGTATATTATATAGTACGTATACTATTTGTAGATTATTAATTAAAAGGTTGAACAGGTGCCTCAAACACTGAAAATCATTAACAATGATTTGAAGTGACGTTTTATATGGCCCATAACCTTAAAATTAGTTAGCTTTCTAGCCTCTGGCCGAAATGATATTGATGTAAGGTGGCCTGTAATGATATTGAAACTAGCATTAATGAATATACAAAAAGGTCAAGTTGGTCTCCAATGAAACATCGCTGTAGCGCAGTATCAAAGGCGATTGTCAATCTAGAAGCCATTGTCAAACATATTTCGTTCTGTTTGATTTATGGTGGAAGATCTTCGGATGAGACGGCCTGGCCAGCTCAATGCGCGCGCCCCGCACTAATCATATGTAAATGCTAATGATGTGCCCATGCCGATCTGATCACAGAAACACACGAAATAATATGTTGTCTCATTCGAGAAATGTATGCTACATCCAATGATATATTTTTATTATGAGTATATTTTTCATAGGGTAAAATATCAAGGTATTTCAGTTTTACAGTTTTTAAAAAAAGTTAAAGGTTGATAGCTATTTCGGCTTTCGCCATCGTCAGAACTATCAATATCTATCAGTAACTATCAGTATAACCTATCAGAGTTCTGACGATGGCGAAAGCCGAAATAGCTATCAACCTTTAACTTTTTTTAAAAACTGTAGAACTGAAATACCTTGATATTTTACCCTATTAAAATGGAGTTCTACTAAGTAAATGCCAAATCAATAAATATATTTTTCATCTTGTATTTTTTTAAACTATGTTTAATAATTCCAGGAGATTGGTTGCAACGTTTCGGGATGTTTTCCAGATTGTTGACTCAACATTTCTCAGAGGCAAAAGTTAATTGGATAACATATTTTTACTAAACCACTTCAAATATTTTTTTGGTAGCTATATCCGTTCGCAAGAGTGTGTGGGCAACGAATGGTGCTTATTTAAAGGTGGAAACATACTGCCGACACCCGACGCCACGTAAGCGTGTTGGATGAGATCATAGCTACATACTTGCCATTGTATTGTATGTATAACAGGAATTCACAGCCTTCGCGTCGCGTTGGATGTTGGCAATGAACTATTAGAACTGCTTGTTATTATGAAAAGTATTCTAAAGTGAAAAAGATAGAAGGATACAACTAGAGCAGGGCTACCAGTTAGCTTACCGCTCCTACTTCGCCCCGTTTTTTGGATTGACTTAGTTGGTTATTTGAGACTACAGGAATCCATGCTTTTGAAAACAAATTCTTAAATCGATTGGAAAACTCAATTTAAAGAATTTGGATTCAAGCCCTTGGCTATCGTAACTGGATTATTTCGCAAGGAAAAAATAAAGTCAATTCCGGTAAATCTATCAATACATAATAATCAAAAAGCTGTATTATTGCACAAATATTATACAAGCAAAAAAAATAAAGCTTAATCGATTTAAATAGCAGAAATCCATCAATTGATTGAAAAGTAAAAAAGTAAAAGGTTTATAATAGTATTAGATATCGTGACCACCTCGACCGAAACAAACGGCTTTCACCACTCGACCATGAGCCCAACAGTACAGGGATGGGCTGGAGGGGGCTCGGGGAGGCTCGCGCGAGCCCCTTGTTAAGATAAGAAAATCATTCGTCTTAGATCAAATCATCACATAACTGCAATTTCTGTAGATGGATAAATTTGAAAATTAGTTCATTTTTTCATTCAGCGTTGTGGGCGTCCGTGAGTCCCAAAACATTTTTTCGATCGATTTATCTATTTTCGGTTCGAAGGAATGGGTGTTTGTGATGTCTTAAGATTGCCTCCCACTCTTCCGATTCTTCAATTCAACTGGGCGCTACTATTAGTTAATGGCTAGTCCTGTCTTATGCTTATCATTTTATCCCTACTACTCTCTTTGGAAAAGAGAGGTAGAGCGACTAATTAACAAGCAGTTTTCGTAGAAAAATAACTTTCGTTGAGATACCTTCATTAGGAGGCCATATACTCGACATAGGGAGCGGATATGGATAAAAAATGGATAACATTTACCGAGCCCCTTGTTAAGATATTGGCAGTCCACCGCTGCAACAGTATATTATATAGTACGTATACTATTTGTAGATTATTAATTAAAAGGTTGAACAGGTGCCTCAAACACTGAAAATCATTAACAATGATTTGAAGTGACATTTTATATGGCCCATAACCTTAAAATTAGTTAGCTTTCTAGCCTCTGACCAAAATGATATTGATGTAAGGTGGCCTGTAATGATATTGAAAGCATCTCGCATTAATGAATATACAAAAAGGTCAAGTTGGTCTCCAATGAAACATCGCTGTAGCGCAGTATCAAAGGCGATTGTCAATCTAGAAGCCATTGTCAAACATATTTCGTTCTGTTTGATTTATGGTGGAAGATCTTCGGATGAGACGGCCTGGCCAGCTCAATGCGCGCGCCCCGCACTAATCATATGTAAATGCTAATGATGTGCCCATGCCGATCTGATCACAGAAACACACGAAATAATATGTTGTCTCATTCGAGAAATGTATGCTACATCCAATGATATATTTTTATTATGAGTATATTTTTCATAGGGTAAAATATCAAGGTATTTCAGTTTTACAGTTTTTAAAAAAAGTTAAAGGTTGATAGCTATTTCGGCTTTCGCCATCGTCAGAACTCTGATAGGTTATACTGATAGTTACTGATAGATATTGATAGTTCTGACGATGGCGAAAGCCGAAATAGCTATCAACCTTTAACTTTTTTTAAAAACTGTAGAACTGAAATACCTTGATATTTTACCCTATTAAAATGGAGTTCTACCAAGTAAATGCCAAATCAATAAATATATTTTTCATATTGTATTTTTTTAAACTATGTATAATAATTCCAGGAGATTGGTTGCAACGTTTCGGGATGTTTTCCAGATTGATGACTCAACATTTCTCAGAGGCAAAAGTTAATTGGATAACATATTTTTACTAAACCACTTTTTTGGTAACTATATCCGTTCGCAAGAGTGTGTGGGCAACGAATGGTGCTTATTTAAAGGTGGAAACATACTGCCGACACCCGACGCCACGTAAGCGTGTTGGATGAGATCATAGCTACATACTTGCCATTGTATTGTATGTAGAACAGGAATGCACTGCCGTCGCGTTGCGTTGGTTGTTGGCAATGAACTATTAGAACTGCTTGTTATTATGAAAAGTATTCTAAAGTGAAAAAGATAGAAGGATACAACTAGAGCAGGGCTAGCAGTTAGCTTACCGCTCCTACTTCGCCCCGTTTTTTGGACTGACGTAGTTGGTTATTTGAGACTACAGGAATCCATGCTTTTGAATACAAATTCTTAAATCGATTGGGAAACTCAATTTAAAGAATTTGGATTCAAGCCCTTGGCTATCGTAACTGGATTATTTCGCAAGGAAAAAATAAAGTCAATTCCGGTAAATCTATCAATACATAATAATCAAAAAGCTGTATTATTGCACAAATATTATACAAGCAAAAAAAATAAAGCTTAATCGATTTAAATAAGTATGAGTATATTAATAAAATCAAGTAAATAAAAGAATATTTCAACTCAATTCAATTTTCAAATATATTTGAGGTGAAGGTAAGGCAGTGTATGAATCATTCTTGATCCACATAATATCTTCTAGCTTGAATAATCAACCTTACAGTGACCATTTTTTTATTTTTTTAAAATGCATTTATAATACATTCACAGTTTATAACCAGGGGTGGGCTGGAGGGGGCTCGGGGGGGCTCACCCGAGCCCCTTGCTAAAATTTGGGACGGCCGGCGAGCCCCTTGTTAAGTTAAGAAAATCATTCATCTCAGATCAAATCAGCACATAACTGCAATTTCTGTTAATTGTAATACGAAGATGTATCATCTATAGTCTAAAGCACGGGTTCCCAACCTGGGGGTCGCCAACTTTTTTCGATTTTGGATTCGAACAATAAAATAACGAAAAAGTATAGCAAATCGAGAATTTCAAATTCGTCGGGGGGTCGCCTAGTCACATGGTTTTATAAAAAGGGGTCGCCACCCGAAAAAGGTTGGGAACCTATGGTCTAAAGGCATTATGTTTGAGATTTACCGAGCCCCTTGTTAAGATATTAGCAGCCCACCGCTGTTTATAACGTTTCTAAAAAGCTACCTTTAAATACAACTTTAATAAATTATTAGAGATGTAGCTTTAAGCTACATATATATTTTTAAATTAATGTTAAACGAAATTATTAATAAAATAAAAAATGGTCCAATGTTTTAGGACACCACTAAAGAAACAATCCAGCCTTTACAGTAGACGGTGGATGAAAGGATTACTTTAATCAACTAATACTTTTTCAAATTTCTACCAAGGTATATAATATATCGTCTATATCTCATTAATTGATATCAATGTCAAAGGAATGCTTTTACCAAGCCTTAAAATATCACGATTGACAGTTCTCAATTAATTTCCAAACAATCGATTCACAGATCATCGGACTTTTTGTAGAATTTACAAAGAGTTTCCATCGCTGGATTACTTTATAATTAATCGTCTAATAGCACTCTCCTGTTTTTGATAGGGCTATACTATCATCACAATAATATTAATAAGTATGTTTGTACGGCATACCAATACACAGGTATGTTACCTTTGGCGCCTAGTAATACTTTCGTAGGGAAAGAATCGCCGTGAGAATAATAAATGAAAATTGTTTGTTGGTCATGTAATATATTTACAAGATCAGTCAAGTTATAATGTATTTATAAGGATGGTTTACGCTACAAACATATGAAAGGCAAACAACACAAACAAAGAAATATAAATAAAACAAACCGGAGAGTTTATTCGTATTTCTAAGGAATATGCATGGGTGTTTTTTTATACAATATTTATTTCACGATGATATCAAAATTTCCGTAAACATATAATATTAGTTTTAGTGTATCTATATGTGTATTAATTGTAACGCACAGAATTTCACTTGCGCAGAGAAAGAGAGAGTGTGTATGTGTGTGAGAAAGTATTTAACGAATGCTGGCAGGTGGCACTACTACCTGATGCAATATTACTATTTTAATTAATATACGTAATAAAATTATCAATTTAGTTCTCCAGTAAGTATTACTTGAGTGCCAAAATACGATGCTGTTCAAATAATTGAAAGGATCATTGAGTTTTTCATATTGACTTTGGAAAGAAAAAACGACGTAACACACACATTTTACAGGAGACACAAAAAACGTTTTTTGGTGATTTTGGGCCAAAGTCAAATTATTAAATATATACAACCTTGAAGTGCACGGAGACTGATAAACTGGTTTTTTTTATTGATCTTACCTAATATTGATTTAATATATTTTTAAAAAAAAAGCTTTTAAGTATTTTTTTCTGGTCGCAATTTTTACAAAAGCTTCTTTTTTCAAACTTAAAACTGTGGGTTACGTCTTTTTTCCTTTCCATAGTCGATATGCTAATATACTTAAGTTACATTAGCGTAGTTCTGTCATACAAATTGAATCTAACATAATACTTTTTTTATTTTATTATTTTGACTGAAGGTGCTTGTGCTTGATGGAGTTTCAATATCAAATTTGAAAAAGATCTTAAGGTAACAAACATATAACATTGGTTCAAAGTTTTCGTCAAATATTTTGTAGACAATTTCACAAATACAAACATCGATTTATTTTTCAATCAATAAATAATAGTCATTTTATGTAAGATTGAAAATATTATAGGCAAGAATTTTACAAGAAAAAATCATTACGAAGTATATACTTAACAATAATAAACTACCTATGAGACTGGCTTTCAAACAACAAATGTGTCCCCGGTGGCACTTGTGCACTCAAGCACATAGTTGGGAATCAATGACGTTGAGGTATTATACAATCGATGATAAATAATATTGAAAATAACCACTGGTATCGGATTTAAAACATATGTGACAATCAGCGACAATATAATGCGTGAACTCGATTTGGTCACATTCTTACGAACTTAAATGACAGATCTTCGATAAAGGTAAGCTCTCCCTATGGAGATAATTCATCAGAATCCATTCATCATCTCTATATTGACCACATTAATATGACCAGCAGATAAAACATATACGCCCATGATACCTAAAAGGTTATTTTGTAATGTATCATCGGTTTAGTAAGACATTCCTACTTTATTAACAGCACTTACCTAATATGTTGTTTTGTAATTTATTATTATCCGTATAATATATGAAAATATGAACAATTACTTTTTATTATTTATAGCTATGACATTTCTGGATATAAACTCGATACATTTATTCAAAGCTCTCTAACTGGCTTAGTCTACATACCAAAAAATGTTATATAAAGCTACATAAATAATGAGAAACAAACGCGTTTATGAAATCATTAATCTTTCATGTATTGTAATAGTTTTTTTAAAACTTTGTATAGTTTCTTATTTCATCTAGATTTGGCTTTCAGATACCACTATCTTGACGTAGTACTTAGATACCACTACTCACAATGACGGTTTTAATGATTTCATTTAAACTTAATAATGAAACATCATACTCGAAAAAAAGTTGCCATTCTTTACTTGTATGCCGTTTTAGCAAACATAGCACAAATTATATATGGATGCAGGGTAATTGGCAAATTTTAATGTATAAATATTATTAAAATGTCATAAGGTGAAAATATAACAAAATATTATATTTCTACACATAAAATAAATAAATACAATGCTTTGAATTGTTATAAAAAATAGAATATTACAGTGGATAAAAGAATATATTGTATTTCTCTTTTAAGCCAGTATATAACAATATATGTAACTAAGTTAATTAATGTACATATCGTCTGTGGAAATGAAAAAAGACGTAACCCACACATAGCAAACTTTACAGTACGCATAAAAAACGTGTTTTGATGATTTTGGGCCATATGCAAATTATGAAATATACACAATATTGAAGTTCACGGAGACTTTTAAACAGGCGTTTACTTGACATATCTAATATTAATTAAAGAAATTGTCTAGGAAAAAGTTTTTTTTTCAGTCTTTCTTCTTGGTTTCAATTTTCACAAACTCATCTTTTTTTTAAACTTAAAAGCTAAATTTAGATAATAATTCGGCATCTGCAGCTTACATCCTTTTGATAGGAAGTGTTTTCATTTCCACAGTCGATATGTTTAAAGATAGTTCTGAGGAAGACGTCCCGAAATAACTATCAATTATATGTATATGAAATAATATTAGAATAACTTAAATACTCTATTATTTTTTCATCGTATGACAATGGAGTTTTATCAATTAAATCTCAATTCAATTAATAAATTAAAATCTAGACTAGATGTAGGCCTGAATTTGTCATATTGTTTATCAAACGTTTTTTTAATGTGAAAACACGATGTCTTAAAAACTGTCCTTTTAGTTACAAATAAAAACTGATATATATATTTAAATACTTATACTATTTCACCGTTTTTTTAATGTTATCTGAATCTGATAAATCAAGAGCCTTTTCACTGACACCATTTAAGTTTAAGACACCAAGATACAAGTATTGCTTTAAATATACATAGTTCGACGTGTGGAGGAGAAAAATTGCTTATTATTATCATGCTTATTTTTTTTTTATAAATGAAACTCTTATGAATGCTTGAAATAAAAATATATTTCAGGTAAAAAGCTTTTTCGGGTTAAAACAGAATATTTTTTAACAATTTATTTTTATCGCATGTGCCCGAACGAAGGGTTAGACACCATTGATTTTAAGTATAATAATATATTCATTCGAAATCATCAATCTGACAGAACAAGTTATCTATCGGAAATCTCTAAACAACATTACTAAATATGATATTCTGTTGTCATCCCTTTGGCCGGAAACATTAAATTAAGACATTCCTCACGTGTCGATAATACTTAATACAATCTTAATGATGTAATAATTCTAAGATGATATCTGATCTTCATGGATTATGTTGTTAGGGTTATTTTTATGTGGAAAACGAGACGCTTGGTAATTTTAGAACTCTGTCGTGGATTCATATTTACGATATAAGATAATTTTCTTTCTACTACGAAGAAAATGTAAAAACAGTAATATCTTGAGATAAAAAAAACTTCCAGGCCTGAAACGGAATCGTTGACGTCGTTTGCTTTAATTACTGCAGTCACTGGCTCGAATGCCAGCTAAATTTAATGATTTTCAATTGATTTACTGATCGGATTCGAAGTTTGACTGAAGAGAAACGAGCCTTTCTTCTGAAAAAAAATCTGTTAAAATAATTGTCATTAGAATTTCATATACTCCACATTTGAAGTGCACATGGTTGAAATAAAATATAAATTCCATTAGTTTCACGAGAATTGTGTTATGTTTGTAACATCAAATTATTTGTCTCTTTCCGATCCTTAGGTCGAGTGGTTAAAGTTGTTGACTTCGGCTGTGGATTCCACTGGTTCGAGCCCCAATACGGACAGATTTTTCAATCTATCCATGGATTTCAATGCTGAAAATTGTACATAGCGATTTGCTAACCCAGTGGTTGGCAAACTGCGGATCTTTGGAACCTTGAGTGTGACTCTTTCACAACAGTGCGATTGAAAATTCGTGTACCACGCGCAGACGTCGGTTTTTGGTCTTAAATCTTTAAGTTAGAAGAGACGATCTCAGCGAATGTACCTCAATCAGATTGAGGACCTTTTGAGAAAGCTTAAGAGTACCCAAATCAAGTTAATAAAAATATACCTACCTTTATAGTTAAAATTTCGAAAAATGGCTCTCAAAAGAAATTTCAATAGTTTTATAGTTGATATTTGGCTCAGTTGACTAATGAGTTTGCTGACCACTAAGTTAGGCGATATATGTACCATATTCTTCATATTCATATTAAAAATGAGTAAGAATAGTCTTAACAAACAGTCGTCGTAGAAAAACACATAATGGTATTATATTTACTCCATTAGGGGATCATATTACGCTCTAACTTGACAATGTAAAAATTAAAATTAACCTATATTTTTCTTATCGTTGGATGATGCAAAAAATATTATGCTATAACTTTACAATGGACATTTAAAAAAAACCTATATCTTGATTGTCGTTAGATGATGCCAAAATAGCAATCAATTTATTTGAACTACTCCTCAACTGAATTTTCAATGAATCAATACTCCGATAAATTACATTTTCAACTCATTCAATAACCCAGCATTTTTTAAGTGTCAAGATATACATATATCATTAATACTAAAATAATTGAATATTTGTTTCACTGGATTGACCTCGTGTCATCATTATCGAGTAACTGTATTTGAGTTAAATACATATTTTGCATCCGATCCATCACTCACAATAAATACATTGTAATAGTTTATAATTATAATCAAATACGGTAATTATTATTGCCCGAAAAAAACGTTTATCTAAGGTTAGGTATGCGTATTGAGAAGCAGATGGTTACCGAGCGGATAATTGCCACTTGAAGTCAGCTCAAAGCATATTTTGAAATTTAACACTTATTACCGCTTTGCCGGTATGTTATATTTCACGATCCAATAAATAGAATAACCAATCATGTTTTATCTTTTGCCAATTTATCGGAAAGCTTATCTATGAAAATAAACCAGCGGTGGGCTGCCAATACGTTCACAAGGGGCTCGTTTTATATCAAAGCAATTCTCGGTGTTCTGGGGAAGCGGTGAGTTTTTTATCACACGGAAGGAATTATATACAATACTTAAGTAAGCAATCGATTGAAACTTAATGGCTCGTATTTTTCTGGTCAGAATTTAAATAACACTGGTAAGAATTTTTATTAAATGGTTAGAATATATCGGTCAGAATAAATAGTCATAATTTAAATGAAATTTAAAAAAAACCTAACCTTACCTAACTTAACCTACTACCCAAAATTGTTATTAAATATTCTCTCCGTTTAATATTTTTATTCTGACCAAAAATTGGTTTTAATCCTGACCATTTAATTTGTTCCCAAACTTAATTCACTGATAATATGTAACAATATGCAATTTACCTTAAACTTTTGACTTATTACCTTAAAATGACTACTGTGTATACTGAAGCTCTCCTAGATAATATATGTCAGAAATTGCAGTTATGTACTCATTTGATCTGAGAATATTGTTTTCTGTTAAATCAACAAGGGACTCGCCGGCCTTGATAAAATTTAACAAAGAGCTCGCGCGAGCCCACACCTGAAATAAACCCTTCCTTAGCTTAGGAATCTGATCAGCTTAATCTCAAAATTTCAGTCCTAGTAAGGGGGGCAGTGGGCACGGAAAGTTAGGACACAAAAAGAAAAGTTTAGATATAATAGTTGGTTTACCAGACACGTACCATTTACATCCTACAATACCGAAATGCAGCCGTTAATATTAAGGTAGTTTTCTGTAAAGAAAAATAACACATCAAAAGGGGAATTAAGTTATATTTACATATGAGGATCTGAGTATCATAAATCATAATCTCCAAAAATCTAGTTTTGAGAACATTGCAAAAAACTACAAAAGCACAAAAGTAGTGAAAAATAGCATTTTCCTAAGATACAAAATATACTATTACACCCAGGGCCGGCGCAAATACAAGCAAAATAGGCAACCGCCTAGGGCGCAAACCATAAAAGGGCGCATAAATAGAGAGGTAAAATATTTTTTTATAGTTCACTACTATTAAATATCTATGCATTGAGTTTCAAGCAGTAGCTCGAACCCATAAAAAACATGTTATCACAAAAAGTACTGCTCATGATTTTGTTTTAACCATGTCCGCTCCCAATGTGGAGCATATGGACTCCTAACGGAGTTTATCTCAACATGAGTGTTTCTACAAGATCTGCTTGTTACTCAATTGCTCAACCTCTCTTTTTCCAAAGAGATTAGGAATAGAAGGATAGGGCTAGGACAGGATTAGTGGTTAGCTAATCGCTCTCGATACGCCCCGTTCATGGGATAGGATGGGTGAGAGGGAGAATTCAAGACATCACATACATCCATGCCTTTGAACAGAAATTCATAAATCGATTGAAAAATTAATTTATAAAACTGTCCGTACTGGGATTCGAACCCGTGACCTCCGTAGCCGAAGCCAACGAAGCTGACCACTCGACCACACTGGTTGCTCTAGTAGACATGCATTAAGATTTTTTTTGGCATACTGACTTATCTCAATGAGTTTTGATACGAAGCCCCTCGTATATTACAAAAGTTTTGTCGTGCCCATTGCGTAGCGGTCAACGACGTTAGCTTTACTTGACGCCTTTACGCGTTAATTAGATATTAAACAATCTAGTTTCCCTAAATTTCTTTCAATTTTTGAAAAAATATTTTATTCGATTTGAAAAATATTTAATTTTAAGTGAAACCCCTTTAGTAGCAATATTATTGAGTAATATTCAAATTTACATTACATTGCAATCAAGTAGTATTATTATGTATGATAAAAAACAAGTTACGAGGCACGGCTCGCTGGTATCCGATGCCCCGGAGGTCTTGATCCGTCCGTCTATGTCTAAACATCCGATGTTTTGAATGACAGGATGACAGTTCTATGCGTAGCCGGTCTATGAATCGATGTCAAGAATTAAACACATCGCCTGTTTAATGAATCGTATCAAAGATGGAAAACTAGTTAAGGATCTTGTTAAGAGTGAATGACATTGCCAATGATTAATAGATATGGTTAATAAAAGAGAATAAATAATCAATGGATGTCTTGTAATCATTCGCTGACAGTGAGCATTTGAACATTGAACAAAGGTAACGATGTGACGTCACGAAATTAGAACAGGAAAAACCTATAAGCACATTTGAAAATGAGCTATCTTAATTATGCAAAATAAATTTGAACTTAATTCACATCATTTATTTAAATATCAGGACCGTTTTCGATAATCGAAAGAATTATCAACTAGCGTTATAACACACGGACGTATCTAGGTTTTACAGTTATGAAATATCGCACCTTATGGTGTACATTTTAATAAACCAGCTATATCGTATTATTGCAAAAATCTAGATACGTATGTTAATATTTAATTTAAAATTTCGATTGAAATTTCTTGGTGGAATTTCAATATTAAATTTGAATCGCTTAAATTATGTACATTCACACATTTTTTTTCAATAACGACCCGGGATTCGCCATTCGTCTTTTTGTTTCAGGCGCTCAATTGTACTGATGAACATGAACTGACATTTAGTAAATAAATGTATCGTGTTTATATAAGAAATAAATGTATGCCGAAAGACAAATACCGGGTCTTTAATGACAAAATTTGTGTGAATATACGTAATTGAAACGATTCAAATTTACATAAGTTATTAGTTAAGCATGTATAACTGTTAAAAAAATATACATTTCTATTAAAAATTATACTTAAATTATTAACAATTGTGACAAACAATTGGTTAAATAAATATTTAAAGAACGATACAAATCATAAATGAATGACACTTAACTATCTATAACTAAAATGCTTAGGACATCTTACAAATAAATATTTATAATTTCTAAAAAAATGAAAACCAAATTAAAAATCATAAAATATAATTAAGAAAATTCATATTTCAAATTATTTTAAAAATAAAAACATATACTGATGTATTATTATTTATAGAATAGTTGATTAATGAAACGCCTTAAAAATGATTCTACTATTCTGGTGGATTCCCGGTAAATTGCTCGAATTCAATTGCTCGAATAACAAGATCCTCGAATAACCAATTGCTCGAACGTCAAATGCTCGAATTACAAATTCCTCGAAAATTTTAATTTGTCCACTTTTACAAATCATACACAATATATTTTCTTTAAGAATATTATTAACTTATTGACGCAGCTATAAATTAAAAAATAATAATAACCGTCATATTGGATATTTAACCGATAATTTATATTATGCCTGTTACCACAGCTATCACAAAGACGTTACACCCGTTATCTATTAACATTTTTATTATGAGTGATTTTGGGCTCTCTTTGTAAAAGTAGACAATACTGATTTTCTATATTGCTGAATTAAGATCAACTTACATAGGTAGTATTTCTTAAGTGTCTATCTAAAAAATAATAATTCTAGAGGCAATGATAAATAGTACAGCAATAATATACAATTTGATACAAAGTTCGGCTTATAAAGTAAAAGTACATACTGTGTAATAAAATGGCAAGTGATCAACTACTATGTAATAAACAATTAACTGTATTAAAACCGTTTAAATAACCAAGCAATTCGAGCAATTGATATTCGAGCAATTTGTAATTCGAGGAATTCTACATTCGAGCAATTACATTCGAGCAATTGCATTCGAGCAATTGCATTCGAGCAGTTTACCGGCTCCCATCCTGGTGAACCTATGTGTGGAATTCGCAAAAGCTTCCTTGTTAGTTTCCAGGTTATAGTTTATGCTGAAGTGGGTATAGAGTTACAGATTAAGTCTCTACGATTATTTGGTGCACTTAAGCCAACTGAGCTAAGTCTCTCTAAAAGTTTCTGCCAGCTGAAGGCATTCTGAAGGGAAAACACTTAAAACAAACCTATTGTGTAGTTGGCTTACGCACCAAGCTAACATCCGTATAACTGTACTGCGTAATTAGCTCTAAGAGTTCCTTTCACAGTTCAGAAGGACAAGGATTCAAGTAATGGAAAATAAAATATCGAATGATGATAAATATTTGAGATATTCGACGAGACTTGAAATACAGATTGTATTCTCAATTTTAATTGTTAATACATTGTTTACATCAATTTTCTTTAATGTCAATATTGAAAAATTTTGCATTCTCATTGTTTATTAGTATTTTAATATGTTAATATATTGCTTATCATTCTTGGGCCATATCCGCTCCCTACACGGAGATCCAAGATTTCATATTACTCGCCAATCGCTTTGTTTCCACACATAGCATTGAAATCATTATCATGGTGTAAAACTGTAAAAGTTAAGGCTTTCTAAGAACATGTCAAACCGAAGAAGGATTTTCTCTTTATGGTCAACCAGATTTCACAAGATTTCATTTGGACCGAGAGTTAAATTTAAATTTTCGCAAAATTTTATTTTGAAAGTTGAAATTTTATAAAAAAAAAGTGCGGTCGTTAAGCTGTTAATATGATACTTTTTTCCATGTCCGCTCCTAGTGTCGAGAATATGGCTTCCTAGTAAAGGTATCTTAATAGATTTTTTCTCTTTAACAACTGCTTGTGAATTGGATGCTATACCCCTTTTTAAAGATATTAGGTATAAAAATGATATGCTTAACATAAGGTTAGTGGTAAGCGAATTGCTCTCGCAAAAATTATCGAAGGATATATTTATATGGAAAGGTGGCAATTTGTATACATCAGAAACTTGAACTTACCCTTCTCTTCGAATGGAAATCGTCGAGTCCGTGGTGAAGAGATCATTACCGTTGACTTCCGTGACGGATCTTACTGACTCAAGCTCTACTACAAATACCATTTTTTCCGATCGATTTTGATTACATTTTAGATGTTTCGTTGTTTAATATTATACTATGTAGCGGGCACAGGCTTAAGAAGCCCTGGTCTTCAATCTACATACTCTTCAGCCAGACATTTCGGATAATGGAGACATACTTTATAATTTATAGGCATGTATATTTTATTTCATGGATTCAGTAAAACATTCCACATTAAATTAGTAAACAGTGTCGCGAGATAATAATACTCGCTCAATCGAAATGGATATTTCTGGGCTATTATATTATTATTATCATATAGCCGCCTGTGTGGTTGAGTAGTCAACGTCGTTGGCTACCGCTACGGAGGTCACGGGTTCGAATCCCAGTACGGACAGTTTTATAAATTGATTTTTCAATCGATTTATGAATTTCTGTTCAAAGGCATGGATGTATGTGATGTCTTGAATTCCCCCCTCCCACCCATCCTATCATATGAACGGGGCGTATCGAGAGCGATTAGCCAACCACTAGTCCTGTCCTAGCTCTTCTCTTCTATTCCTACTCTCTTTGGAAAAAGAGAGGTTGAGCAACTGAGTAACAAGCAGTTCTTGTAGAAATACTTCTGTTGAGATAAACTCCGTTACGAGTCAATATGCTCCACATTGGGAGCGGACATGGTTTTAAAAAAATCAAGAGCAGTACTTTTTGTGATAGCATCTTTTTATGGGTTAGAGCTACTGCTTAAAGCTCACTGCATAGATATTTAATAGTAGTATAAAAAAATATTTTTTCTTCTCTATTTATGCGCCCTTTTATGGTTTGCGTTCTAGACGGTTGCCTATTTATATTTAATATTCTATAGCGTTATTTTTTCTCAAAATCATGGATGGAAAAGTCTAGCCCTGATTTAAATAAAAAGCTTAGTTAAATTGAATCGAACGACAGTCACAAGACTGCCTACGTACTAAATGTGTAACGTATGTTCTTTTGTTATCTCCATCTTAATATATTAGTGTAATTTCCGTCTATCCAAAAGATCAGTGGTAAATTTCTCGGCGGCACACTTCTTAATTCCTCCGGTATTATAGTGTTGCCGGTGCGTCCACCCACTCGGCTCCCTCGGAATGGTGCGGCATTAGACCCTGTAACCTCTGGCGTATCAATCACTTCTCCTTCGCTAGTCAATGCTCGACTGCTGAATGCATCATCAGCCACACTTGTGATGGACGCTGGCAGTGGCACTCGATACCAGAGGCGAACTCGGATTCGAAACACAGTATCTCTATATAATAACGTTTTAAATGAATCCAATTTATGAGTAACAAATAATATACTACATAATATTCACTTTTGAGCTAATTCAGTAAATAGTCTCCATAATTTTGCATACGACATTAATTGTTATACTTAAGATTTAATGCACAATTTTTATACAGTTTTGTTACCATGTCCGCTCCCAATGCGGAGCATATGGACGCCTAATAGAGTTTGTACGAAAACTGCTTGCTACCCAATTGCTCAAGCTTTCTTTCTACTCGTACAGAGTACGGATAGAAAGAATAAGGTAAGAACAAAAAGAAATGTTAAGCAACTGAGTTACAATCAGCTTTTCTAGAAAACTTCTGTCGAGATACCTCCATTAGGAGGCCATATGATCCACATTGGAAGCGGACATTGATTTTTTGTAAAAAAATGTGTGTTTAAAAATTAATATTTAAAAAAAAAAAGGAATTTAATGCGTTTGTTGCTCAGAGTTTGAGAGAAATCCTGTGATATTTCAAACTTGTAAAAATACCGAGATATCAGATTTTGCCATCCTTAAAATGACTTATACTTATAAGTTCATGCAATATAGATATCGACTGTGAAAAGGAAAAAGGACGTAACCCACACATATAAAATTTTACAAGAGGCGCAAAAAACGTGTCTGATGGTTTTGGACCATATACAAATTATTAATTATACACAACCTTAAAGTGCACGAAGACTTCTAAGCTGGTGTTTGATTGACGTAATCTAATATTAATTAAAGAAATTGTCTAAGAAAAACCTTTATTTCAGACTTTTTTCTTGGTTTTAATTTTTTACAAGGTCAACTTTTTCAAACGTAAAAACTAAATTTAGATACTAATTCGGCATTAACAGCTTGCATCCTTTTGATAGAACGTGTATCAAGTTTGATACATTGTGATTATCGAAAAAAACTGTGGGTTACGTCCTTTTTCCTTTTCACGTTCGATATGTTGTGCGATTTTAATCCTTAATGCTCTCCTGTATTCCAGCAGCATTAAGGTCAATGCTCAACAATTCACATTACACGACACGCAATAACGTTAAACTTACAAGTACATACTCGGATTATAATCAAAAAGAGGCATCACTCATAAAAGCTACCTCACAAATAAGTACGTTTATTACACGTAACCTAAGCTTAGTATATCCGTATTCTATAATTGAGGAGTAATAATTATTATTTCAGTTTTTTAAATTATAAATATGTGTGATATCGACTATGTTTTTACATCGATGTTTTCTGTATATAACTGCAGTACAAACAATCGAACAAAATTTGTTATATTAAGTTCTTAGTTGAGACTCCAATTCGAGTATCGAATACTCGATACTCGAGAATACTCGTTCATATTTCAAGTACTCGAATATTTTTCAAAATACTCGAGTAATACTCGTAATTTATAAATGAAGATTTATTTCTGAATTTTATTTACTTATTTAAAAAATATATTAATTATAAGAACAAAACATCGAACCAATTTAAAATTGAGAAATAAATGCATTAATGAAATAAATAAGCTTATTTATTTATTTATATACACAAATTTGAATTAATAATATATATTTCGGTACATCTGAAACTACTCGAGTGTCTTAAATATTTACTACTCGATACTCGAGTAGTTGAGATGTCGAGTAAATGGAGTCTCTAATTCTTAGTCTTGCTTGATTGGTTTATTCTCACCTTTCATTCTTTTGGATAAATTGGTTAACTGTTTTTTTTTATCCATCTCTACTTCCTCAACCTTCTTTTTTTCGAAGAGGATAGGGAAAGAAAATATAAGGCTAGTGTACAGAACCAGTGGTTTTTTTTTTAATATACATATGTATCATACAAAAGTCATCGTATATAAAGTAAACATTAGAAATCCATATAATTATTAAAAATATTATTATTGTCTATGACTGTTTTTTCCAGGGCGTTGAGTCGGAAACGGAGTCGTGGAGTCGGACTGTTTTAATTAGAGTCGGACTGGGAAAAATGCTTACCACTAGTCATTTAAAAACAATGTATTAAAATCGCTTGGGTCAAAAGATTTGCCAATGCATGCTACCAATGCTAAAAGGATAATTAAAGTCGCGTTTTATATTAAGATCAGTGGCGGATTAAGCACTTTGGAGGCCCTAAGCGCAATAAATTTTGCAGGCTCTGTTTTTCGAATAACATAAAAGTGTTGCAAAACTCTTCGTAGAATAATAATGAATATTGGAAACTGAAATTAAAATATGAGGGTTTATATAATTGATGCTATCTTTGAGGCCCTAAATTTGGACGCCCCAAGCGCGCGCCTCTTGCGCTTATGGGATAATCCGCCACTGATTAAGATACACAGTCAAAATCGGAGTGGGAGTCGTTTTTATCTTTTAACGACTCCAGAGCCTTGCTTTTTTCGAATAAATCGATATTCTGGGGCTAAAATTTGATACACATTGAGTACTTAAAAAAATTGATAATAAATTATTTTGAAAAATAAATGTTTAACTGTCTGAACACGACATTTTTAAGTTCGTATTCTATTTTTAAACATTTAAATTTAGAAATAAATAATGTCACATAAAAAATATGTCTTCGACATTTATAAAAATCTCAACGGGTGTTAGTAAAAAATGTAACTCGATACTTTAACGGAATAAAATATATTTTCAAATATTCGTCTTCTAACAGAATTAATATGTAAATTATTTAATAAATGCAATGTGGCAAATTTATTGACGTGCTCACTGTTTATTTATTTACGAGAATGATTTTTTTATAATGATTTTAATAATATTGTTCGAGGTGAATGATACGAGGTATTTTTTTACGGAAAAAAACAGCTTTTTTTCTGTGATTTATAACGCGCCGGTATTATTTTCCGTGTCCACTGATATCGCATTACTAGTATGGTCAGGTGTTTTAAATATTTTATTAATATTTAATCGCTTATTGCTTTAATTTATTCAGTGAGCCGAATATTTTATTGTTTTAATCATGGCTGTGTGGCCGTTTGAAATTCTACCGACTTGATATCTGGCTACGAATCAAACATTTTTTTCCGGTTCCAAATTCAAAATTTAAAAAAAAAACTGTGACATACGGAAAAAGCTAATTCTACATTTAAACAATAATACGATAGATATACATCAAATTCACTGTCGTTTGATGGATTCTCGCATGCGTATGCGTGTCGACGTTTTATTCTTACTGATTCGTTCATACCAGCCATATCACTACGTAAAGAATTTTTCATTCACCTCAATAAAATATGACATTGATGGCAAAAAAAAAAACATTATATTTTTGCATTATATAAACTTACTGTCGGGTCTTATGGTGCAGCGATTAGCGCTGTTGGCGGATCTCACGGGATTCGAGTCCCAGTACGAACAGCATTTTTTCGATAGATTTATCAATTCCTGTTCGAAGGCATGGCATTTCCCTCCCGCCCTTATGATCCTTCAATAACTAGGCGTAGCGAGAATGATAAGTCCTTTCCTAATTTTTTCCTTACCGGGACGTGAGTGACAAAATCTGTGTAAATGTACATAATTTGAACGATTCAAATTTAATATTGAAATACACCTTCAGTCGAAATCTTAAACTATTTTAAAAAATCTTACTACACTCTTTGGAAAAGAGAGATTGAGCGACTGAGTGACATACAGTTCTCGTAGAAAAAGTTTTGTTAAGATACCTCCTTCAGGATACCATATGCTCCACATTGGGAGTGGGCATGAATAAATATATGTATGTATATATTGACTTCCTAGTGGCGTATTATATATGTAGAAGCAGAGATTGACGAACGCTGTCAAAGTTAAGCACATTAAACCAAAATCGTTGTAATGGCTGGCAAATTAATCGACCGGTTCAGCATATTTAACTTTTTGACGGCAAACTGTAAATTACAAACACTTTGACGACAACATTATCTTGACTGAAGTGTTTGTCATAACGACCACACTAACGACTAGTATTTTGTACGCGAACAATGGAGGCCATTTTATTGCGTATTGTTCCATAATCAATTACATTTTAGTTCAAAGAATGAACACCTAAATCATCTTCGCCAGTGACAGAGGTTACCCTCAGTTTTTTTTTTTTTTAATATAATAGCTCCTTTCCGATTATCACAATGTATACATACTTGATATACGTTCTGTCAAAAGAATAGAAGCTGCAAATGCCGCATTATTTTCTAAATATTGTATGTTTGTTTGAAAAAACAAGGTCCTTTGATATTTGTAACGAGGAAAGCGATCTTACACAGGGTTTTTTTTAAGATTTCGACTGAAGGTGCTTGGTGGAATTTCAATATTAAATTTGAATCGTTCAAATTATGTACACTCCCACAGATTTTGTCACTAACGACCCGGGTTTCGCCTTTCGGCATTTTCAGGCGTTCAAGTGCACGGACAGTCATAAGCTCTTTTTCCAGGAATTTTAGAAATCAATAGGGCACAGTTGCATAGTCTTCCGATTTTAAATGAAATATTAAACCTTCCGGGCTCTCCACTTCTATACCCTATATAAATAATATCATAAAACCTTTGCCGACAAACAAATAAATATAATTCTTAAAACCACTCACTACTCAAATCTTTGGGTATTCCCATGAGCCTATCCTTTACGCCAGCACTGGCTTAAGACTCAGTGAACGCCTGAAGATGCCGAAAGGCGAAACTCGGGTCGTTAGTGACAAAATCTGTGGAGTGTACATAATTTGAACGATTCAAATTTTACACAGAGTTTTTTTAAACATAATATTAATCTTATAACAACTTATTAAATTAATATCAGACTGAGTAAATAAAGCACCATTACGTCTTCGTGTACATCAAGTTTGTGTATATGTATTTCAATTTTGACTTTGGCCAAAATCATTAAAAAACGTTATTTGTGCCTCCCGATTTTTTTTTTGCCTATCTACAGTCGATCAATAAATATATATTGAAAATCAATTGATTTTATTTTAAATTTCGCTCATACCGAGCATTATCAACCGATTGTATTACAGATTATAGTATCAATTGATAACGCTCGACATGCGCGAAACCGGTCCTGAACATTTAAAATAAGTGGAATAAGAAAAAATGAGTTTTTTATTTTTTGTATATAATGCCTTTCCTTTCCACCAAGTATTGACAGTGAACACCCAAAGGTGTTCATTAATTATATCGCTTTAATTAATATAACAAGTATTTTTCCACACTTTGTTCCTTCGTCGTCGTTTTGTTCAAATAAAGCGAACAAATTAAGATATATAATATCAATATTTTTTTTTCCTGAATCATAAAAACTTTGAAAAAGTCCTCGTAATCTTATTTATCTGCTTTCGTTCAGTAAGGCGCTGCAATTTTAAACTGTTAATATTGTTTCGTCTTAGAAACGGTCATGGTGAGTAAAACTTGATTTACTAAGCACTTCCCTTTGTAATCAATTTTAGTAAACACACTTTTCATGAAATAAAGGACAATGTATCGCATGAAATAAATTTATGGTAAATCTACGCAAAGCGATGTTGGGAAGGGTTAAAATAATACATATTTAGTATCCACGAGATAATTCAAATGAGACTCAATGGGAATAAATCACAATGCTGGGCATAATGTGTATTATTCTTAATTTAAATACATTGGGCTAGGTATCCAAATACAGAAGCCGCATAAATCTTTGGTATAATGGGAGTTGTGTTCTTTAAGGCGCGTGCAGCAAACCACGCCCGTCAACCCGTTTATTATAGGACGACTGCTATAAGAAGGCAGCCGGCAGATTCGATTTAGATTTACCACCGGGCTGTGGAGTCGGATAAAAAAGAGATGGCTTCGATTCAGAACTGATTTTTAAACTTTTACGTTTAACATTTAAATATATAATCAGATCACTCCAATTACTAGAATAATTCACTAATTAATGTGATGAACAGACTAATATTTTCTCAATATTATAGTGGTTAAAAGTTTTAGTTGGAAAAAAAATACTCGCAAACGGTGACATGGAGCATTTTGCATCACAAATTAGGCCATTTATCTTTTTAAATACATGTTTCAGCCATAGAAAAAAAACTATTTATCATCACAATCCACCAGCCACGACCGAATTTTTTTATATAAAATAAATGTATGCGCATGCGTGCGCCTTTTAAAAATCCTAAAAGCATTTTTCAAAAACAACGAATTAAATTTTAACAATCGATTTATTTGTCAATGTTTTAAAAATTACATGTAGTTACATAGGAATATTGTGTAGTAGTTTCTTTATAGTGATTTATAAAAACTAAGGTGATGCCAATTCGGACAATTTGAAAGATTGTAGACATATCTAATTTTAAAGATTTTAGAGAAAACTTACATGTATTTTCGATAAAGAATATTGAATCCTCATTTTGAACAGTGCGTTTGCTAGTTTTAATTTGTAATCGGCGATAGCACATATAAAAATACTATCCAATAAAAACTTTCTCTTGTCACTTTTTCTCTCGCAATGATACTACTACATTCGTTGCGGGTACATTAGATTGCCATTACACTTTTATTGTACCATTGATAAAAATATATATTACACTTACCAGCTTATATCAGTCGAGTTATACCAGTGCAGTCGCGGCTATTATATTGAATACTATTTCATAGCAGCCTAATATTATTTTGTGCTCCTTTTTTAATAACTTCAATACAATAAAACATTAATTCTATAATATAATGCCGCCGCGACAACCGCCGTATTGCGAAACGACTTGAAAATATTACTTTCTGTCTAGTTCTAAATATACATAATATAAACAGTGATTCTTAAAATGAATACAGACGATTGAAATCATTACGTTCTAACTTTAACAAAAGCTTTTTTTGCAAGGGTACGTTCTTAACCTTCGAGTTCCGATGGGGTGCATTTGCATTGCAATTGTTTTCTTATTTCAAGCGTTCGCTAAATACCAATAATATCTAACCAATATTTAGAGTATATAATCTTCAACGATTCCTCAATAAATGCAATCGAAATCCTATTTTCATAAAACTTCATCTTTTTGTATCCGATGCTCGTTCCAATGATTTTTTAACGTTGGATTTTGTAAAAGATCGTTTTTTACAACTTAGTTACATAACATACTAAACACTCTTGAAGGAATTTAGACATGATTAGCTCCGAAAAGATACACAATGCATCATGTTATTAAGTCTTACATCTTATTACATGATGCATTGTGTATCTCTTCGGAGCCAGTATATAGAGCTGAGAAAAATGTAAGATTAATCATAGTTCTGACAATGGCGAAAGCCGAAATAGCTTTCAAATAATAAATATAAAAGAAACTGTAGAACTAACAACGTTGCTATTTTTACCCTATTATGGTTTCGACTTATTTCACACTAGAAATTTATTTATTTATTGTTAAAAATTAAAAGTACAGTACATAACATAACAGCTGACGCCAATTTGCCATGTATTTGATAAATATAGTGAGACAAAATATAAAATAAAACTACATAATACATCAAAATCAACATACAAAATCAAGAATTAAAATTGTAAAATTTAACAAACAGTTCACAGATACTGTCACTAAAAATGTCCACTTCTTTGGGCAATAAGTTGATCAATCGAACGGTCCTTGGAACTGGTGACTCATACCTCCTAAGCGAGGTATAAGTTTTTAGAAACAAAAGTTTTCGGTTATAGTTTCGCCCACGTAAGAATAAATTGGGAGCATGTAAATTAATAGTCATGAGATTAACTCTTACCAATGTTAGTAATTTAAATATGTTTATATATAATTATAAAAATAAGTGGAAAAATACCCGATAAATTAAAAAACTGTTCTAAATAACTTGCTAAGCCTCATAGTTTGAGAAACGACAGAATACTCTATTTCGAATAGAGTTGAATAAATCAAGTTAAATTTCAATACAAAATTTTTACAATAACCACATTCCCTTGATATTCGTACATGAATTATTTTCACCGGGTCTGTAACAATTTTGCAGTCAAACTAAGAGAGTGGGGCAAATTTTTTTTTACAATAATCTTAAGCAGAAATAATACACCGACGTTCTTTTATCATTGAGAAAAAATAGTGAAAAATAATTGTTTTTTTCCAGATATTCGTACAGTTGATAAAATTACATTCGCTACCATTTTGAAAATTTCTCAACCACATTCGGATCAAGTAAGAGTTTACCCATAAACAGTCATGAGTCATGAGTGACCAATGCACTAATTGGTCGTTCTACTCGAACAGGACACCTATACAGCTTGACTATTGAAATAGAGTGACATTGAGGTACATCCTCACTCTGAATTTGGAGAAAAAATCATTCATCTCTTGCAGCACTGCCTTGTACTAGTAGACAAATTGAAAAAAAGATAAACCGAAAATTGTAGTCCTCTTGCCATGCAAAAACATAATAATATATATATATATATATATCGACTGTGGAAAGGAAAAAGGACGTAACCCACACTTTTTCTTTACAAGAGGTACATGGTAAAAGTGCACGGAGACTTATAAACTGGTGTTTAATTGACTTAAACCAATTTTAATTTTCTAAATTATATTAATTCCTTTTTCCTGGTTGCAATTTTCACAGGCCCTTTTTTCAAACTTAAAAACTAAAATTAGATACTAATTTGTCGTTTGCAGTTTACATCCTTTTGATATAACGTGTATCTAGTTGTACCCATTGTGATTATTGAAAAAAAACTGTGGGTTATGTCCTTTTTTCTTTCTACAGTCGATACGTATGTATATTTCAGCTGATCACTGAATACGAAAAGAACTATGTTCTTTGGAAGGCACTTCGAATATTATTCACAGGCACTTTTTAGTCCGCGGTGTGCTGGTTGCCAACCACAAAACTATATTAACTATTTATTCTAAAGAAGATGTGCGCTTTTTTAGTATATTTTAAGTGTATACATAAGTATCATACAATAGGTTTTTGTTAACAACATAATATTGAAATAAATTATCAAAATTTGGTTATCTCTGAATTAATACATAAATACCATATATATTACCGAAATAATTAACACATTGTCGCACCTTGTATTTACGTTGGCGTACTTTAATTAACTTTTTTTCAAACAGCCGATAATCCGAGTTTTCTGATATGATGAAAACATTAATAATTCTGTAATAAACAAATCCGTAGGTGTTATTACCGGCAAGCTGGATATCTACATTTTATGATAATCCGAAATCAAATCATAATAAATTTTAATTAAAAGTGCGCTCTGCGAAGTAATAACTCGGAAATTTCATTAAAGTTACGAAAGTTTTTATGTAAATTGAATATTATTTGTCAACAGTCGGCTACTACAAAAAATATTACTTCCAAAAATGGAGACATTTTTTTTAATTTATCCGCTTCCCAGCTCTGGCATGTTAACTGTCAAAATATATATAAAGTTATGATTCAAGTATTTTACACTACTGCTTTGGAGTACCTTTTTTATTTTTTTTACAGTATGAACTTTTAAATCAATATTTTCGATATTTTTTTACGATCCGGGAACAACTTACTGTCCCAGTTCCTAACTATTATGTGAGCCTTGCATTCCTAGAGTTCTTAATATGTTATTATTATTAAAATGAACATCTATAAATAAACGAAAAATATTTTATAATCTAGATTCTAATCCAAGTTTTTTAACACATTTTTTGTTTCAAATTTTTAGTTGATTAGTATGAATACTTACAGTATTATTGCAAAGCAATGTTGTTTTTTTTTCAAAAATGAATAATCATATTATTGCTTATATTCAGGGCTATGGAGTCATGTAAAAAAGACGACTCCGACTCCGATTTTTTTTTCTCCAATAATTTCATTTTAACTGATATGTATTCCATCAGATCATCTTTAGTCAGGCAAGTCCTTTGAATACACATCATTAAATTTTTTTTTTTTAATGTTTCGAGTCGCTCATTTTTGATCACTCCGATTCCGGCCAAAACACCGCAACTCCACGACTCCGACTCCTCCGATTCCATAGCCCTAGTTGTATTTATTCATTTATTCCCAGCACGTGTTAGCGTGTTTTGTCTTCATTGTATTTTTTGACGAATTAAAACAGATTTTAATTAGAACTGCTCGTTAAAAGAGTATAAAATAAACCCTATTATTGTATTAACGCTGAAAAAAAACACTCTTAAATGTACAATTACACTGTACATCTACTTGGAATATAAAATTAAAATCCTTGATATCTCGCAGTTCATATGTGGCGGGATTCAAACTGGTAAAATTATGTATATCAATCACATCATTGTAACTTAATCTAACTCAACATTTTATTTTAACTTTAAAAACTATGATTTTCTATAAATAAATCTATCCACTTTTACTACCATAATTGTCGAGATTTCACAACCGTCTATTTATCATCACCACTAGGGTATCCAATCCCGGGATTTTGGGATTGATAAATTTTCAATCCCGGGATTGGGATTAGCTCACCGAGGAATTTGAAATCCTCCATTCCTTATAACTTTTTCCTCAGATTATCTCCAAACCTTGTTTTTTTTTTCTTTTAGCTCACCGAGAAATTTGAAATCCCCGATTTGGTATACTTTTTCCCCAAATTGTCACAAAAACTCGTTTTTTTTAAGCTCGCCGAGGAATTTGAAATCCACAAATTTCGTGTCGATTTTCGGGATTTGCTAAAAATGTCTCAATCCCGAAATCCCGGGATCGCGACCATGTCAATCCCAGGATTTCGGGGTCAGACAATTGAACGGGATCCCGGGATCTCGAATCCCGGGATTGGATGCCTTAATCACCACATTTTATAATATATGTAAGGAAAATAAAGTTTTCTTTAACCATAAATTGTATATTTTCAAAAAATATTTTAGCTTCATCTTTGTAGGAAAAAATAATAAATAGAAAAAGAAGATTTATTTAACGCGTCAAAGTAGATATAGTTAACTTAACTTCCTTACAAACTTGAAAAAAGGAAAATTTATTAATTTATTTAATAGGTTATTTTCGGGAAAACATTCATATCAGTAAATAATGAAATTATATTTTATTTCTAACGACGGTGTGATGCCGAGGATATTTAAAAATGGTGTGAAGACGAAATAGCTATAATTTTTGCTCAATCAAATAATACTTCGATATTTTACCATACCTTAATGGAGTTCTACCAAGTAAATGCCAATTCAATTAATACGCTCAATTCATTTCAATCATTATAAATATTATCGCCATTTGTAAGAAAACTGCAGCTTACAGCTTGTTGTTTAATGAGGAAGATTTATTTACAATCAAAAAATATCGGATAGCTTTTTAGTAAATTATGAAATCATTAAGTGTATAATCCCATCTTGAAAAATGCAAGGACCGAACAAGAAAAAAATTCAGATGTATCAATTTACTGTTACATGTAACTTCTCCACGGCTTCAATTAAGATTAGTAAAATAATTGAGTCGGTATATCATTCGAGTCCATTTAAAACGAACAAAGCATGTTTACACGAAGCAGTCAGTGTCCCTTATTGTTGGGGACAATAAACGTAATCGCACTAAAATATCCCGGATAGTATCCAATTATAACACATCTTACCAATTGCCCTTAATTGCCCACTCTTTTTACTATCAACTTTATGTTATGGACTGCATTGGCAAGCGTGGATAGGGGTGGGTCAATTGAGTTTACCGCTTCAGTGCAATTGACGAGATCACAAAACCCTTTTTAACCACAAAAAATATTGGTATAGTATTGTGGTAAAAATAATAAAATGTATGTTCTATACCTTTTCTTAACCATATATCTCACATAAAACTGTAGGAAGTCTGCGTTTTTTTTCAAATTCCTGATTATATTTTATTTCTTCCTCGTTAAAAGATCTCTCTGCCGAATGCTTTTAATGATTAAAACAAGTAATATAAACTTTGTGAGAATGCTGTACTAAAAAAAAATTGCCATATTTTTATAGTCTATCGTCTAAATCAGCGATAAGAAGCATCTCAAATCTAAGTTGATAAGATAAAACGATTGTTTCAAAATCATATTTTTAAGGAAGAGTATTAATTATTATCAAATATTAATTATTATCACTTGTAGTCAATGCTGAAATTTCAATGAGTAGGTAAATTTCTCGTTGAAACATCACATTTTACATTTAAGTTTATATTAATGTAAATCTTGTTTTGGCCCTTCTGAAAAATACCGATTAAAGCCCCTATTCCCTTACAGACATATCGACTGTGGAAAGGAAAAAGGACGTAATCCACAGTTTTTTTCAAAACAGATTTTTTTCGATAATCATAATGTATCAAACTTGATACACGTTCTATCAAAAGGATATAAGTTGCAAATGTCAAATCAATATCTAAATTTAGTTTTTAAGTTTGAAAAAAATGAAAAAAAGGTTTTTCCTAGACAATTTCTATATTTAATATAAGATTATGTCAATTAAACATCAGCTTAGAAGTCTCGGTGCAGTTCAAGGTTGTGTATATTTCACAATTTGCATATGGTCCAAAATCAACAAAACACGTTTTTTGTGCCTCCTATAAAATTTACTATGTGTGGGTTACGTCCTTTTTCCTTTCCACAATCGATACGATTCAGCATGTGTAGAAAAGAGACACCACATTTATTTAAAGACCATAAAAAAGAAAAACGTTAAGGTATCAAATATTTAAAAATAACTGGTTTATAAATTTAAACTTACATACCTACCTAACCCTTTTCCACAATTATGTTAAAGTTGTTGGCGGTGCGGTCCGTACGTATTATTGAATTTTCTGTTTTAGCCCGCTGCATGATAAGGTTGCTCTCACTGGTGTAGATGAATTTTAATTATTGCATAAACTTTTTTTCATATAAAATCAAGTATCAATATAAAAAGCTTTCGAGACATCTTTAAATATCATACAATTCATCCCTTTACCACACCTCTGCTGTAGTTCGTAGTGTTTTATTATTAATTGATGTTGATATGTAATGGTTGAATACTTTCTATAGAAAATTTATTGGAAATAGTTGTAACTAACTTTATTAAAAACAAATTAGTTTAGTAGGAATAGATATTTTCCGTATCGAAATTTCAAACGAAATCGTTACACTTGACATATGAGTGAAATGAAAATTATTCATACATCCGCTCCGATATTGGAGAACACGAACTTCTAAACAATTATTTATTTATTTGATTTTTCCTATATATATCGTTATACCTGTTTGTGATTAGAGCAATCATATCGTTTTCAAATGAAGTTGTGTGGCGGTATGCTATTTGGAATACTGATATATAAACTATTTAACTTTGAGCTACTATTTCAGGGTGAATTTTGAATTACTATTTTTTTGAACTTTGAAACACATATATGAATTGAAATATATCAATTGCTATAATTTTAGAAAACAATCTAAGCGTATATGCTGCTAAGTAATATGTCAGTGAATTTTAACAACACAGGAATTCAACAAATTATTAGTATCGACATCGCTATGATATTGGAATACTGATTCAAAAGAACTGAAACTAATGTGTTTTACATCGCTAAAATCGTCGAAGTTACCATGCAATTAAGAGTCAAAATATGGCCTTATAATAAAAAAGGATTTTACAAGAAAAGTGTGTTCTTCTATGTTCAGATTCTGATATGGTCACATTTCTATTCTAAGCTTCTCACCTAAATAAATAGTCTACTGGCGATAAAAAAATAAATTAAGGTTGACTGCCAGCCAATAAGTTAGCAAAGGCCTCGGTTATTCTCAGAGCTATTTGTAAAAAAAGGTTAGATTTCCAATGTCTTTTTATACACGCAAAAATTATTAAAACAATATACTTATATGTATTATGAAACAATACGCAATGTATTGATAAATATTTTTTTATTATCAATACCCTATGTAGCTGAAAACTATATTTACCCACCTTAGATTGCAAGATTGAAGAGTTCCAAGATTTCATGTTTCAGACAATAAACTCACCTTTGTAGATATTATTATATACGTTAGAAATTGCAGTTAGTTTACTGATTTGATCTAATAATATTGTTGTTTCCTTAATTTAACAAGGGGCTCGCGCGAGCCCACCCTAGCCTCTTTCAATCTACCCCTTTCTTAGTACATATTTGATAACAATAATTATTTGCTTATAAACTGATGACTTGAGACTTACCTCATGCACATGAATAAATAAGTCATTTGGAGTTGGTTAGATGTAAAGATTTTTATCAGCAAGTTTTCTAGAAAAAAATAGTCATAAAATTTGTTGCTTAATCTGGATATCGATATCATGGGATAAACAATGAATTTAACGGTAACACGATTCCGAGCTATGTTCAAAACAAAATCGGTAACTTTTTAATAACTTTCTGTTTTTCTTTGAGAAATGAAATTACATTCGCTTTTGCCGAAGAATGAGCGGAATTAGTTAAGTTTTTTTTTTTATTGAAATAGCACGAAATCTGATTACTCTCACTTTTCCAGGAGGCAATTTCGACGGAATATTTTTTAATTAGTGCGCGGCATAATTATTTTTTAATCAAAATAAAATTTCCCAAAGATTCGAATAATTAAAAATGTTTTCGTTTGATAATTTTAGTAAGATTTTTATCACATTCTCGAATTACCCGGTTAATTAAAAGATTTTCCAGAGTGTTTTATTTATAATCAGAATTCGTGTTCTCGCCTAATATAAGGTTTCCTCTTGAAAGTAAATACGCAACTTAATTGAAATTCCCGAGGAAAAATTGATCATATTAATTTGAGTTTTGACAAAATCATTAAAGAGAATCTGTGATCGATCGCTATGGTCAATTATATATGCTTGTGGCCCAAAATGATTACAATACCGTGTGTTTTTATTTTACTCTACTTATCTTATATTATTATCTTCAAACTCTATACATTTTAAAGGGCATATTTACTGCAGTGCTTGGATTATTGTAGTTCTTCCTATAAGATACGCTCATCTCCAATTCCAATAATTTCCAGCTTCGCTTTTGACAGTAAAGAAACTGATATATCTCACGTATTATATTATAATAGGTACATTTAGATGAAACCGTCATGATTGGCCAAAGTTACATCATATTCTGTATGGCATTTATTGCTCAGTTAATGCTATGATATATTATGCTGTGACCCTTTCTTACTGTCTCACAAACACAATATTTTAATGGAATGTAATATCCAGAACCGAATCGAACCTAATAGCGTAAAGTAAAATTTTGTTATTATCATATTTTTATTTCAAAAACATTTGCGATATTTGTAAATGTGAAAAAATCGTCGATGTTTCTGAATCAATCGACAAATTAATGTGTGCGCAAATATTTTTTAGAACTAAGCGACTAGTAAAAAAGAACTAGTGATTTAATTACCTTACATATAATTGTCATGATTCACTCCTGTTTGCCTGATGTGTAACGGATACACAGCTCAGGAGCTTGTACTTTTTTGCATAGTAAGGGAAGGGTTAACCTTACGTAACTTTGTATAAATTGTCCTATATTGTTTTATATTTCATCAGTTGATAATGCTCGCGATGAGCGAAATCGGTCCTGACATATAATAAATTGCGTGAAATTTCAACTTATCATCACTCAATTGAAGATTATTACTCAATACAATAATGAAGGCTCTTTTATTATTGTTTCCATTACAATTAATTATATTTATATACTGAGTGCGCGTCTGGCACTGCAATGATACATTCTCGGGTTATATGAGATATTTTCTGAAGAATCTTCTAACTGCTGTTGACATAAAAGTGTTAAAATAACAACTAACTACAATAATAGGCGGTTTTAATTGGTATTATACAATTGCTGAGCATACACGAGTGGACAATCAGAGAGTTTTCGTTAAATAGGTTCATCATTTTCAAAAGCTCATCATTTTTTTTTTTGCACAACATCAAAAATTAGCCGAATTAGCAGAATAATAAATACTAGCTGTAAGCCCGTTGACCTCAACGGAGGGATTTTTGTTGCATTTTTAAGTAGTCAGAAAAGTTACTGGCGTGAAAAATAAATTACTAACCTATTTATTGAATAATCCAGAAATTCTGATAGTAAAAGAAATATCTCGGGGCGTATATCGACAGCCCTGCCCTGCAGTATTTAAATTGTAAATTATTTATTTTTGGAATAATGTTCTAGTTTGCTAACAACTATTTTTCGTAATAGCAGAAATTTCGTAAGTTATTGAATTTTTGGAATAATGTTTAAGTTTGCTAACAATCATTTTTCCTAGAAGCAGAAATTTTGTAAATTATTTAATCTTTGGAATAATGTTTATGTTTCCTAACAACCATTTTTCTTAGAAGCAGAAATTTCGTAAATTATTTTATTTTTGGTATAATTTTTAAGTTTGCTAACAATTATTTTTCATAGTAGCAAAAATAGTCCTTGTAAATTACTTAATTTTTGGAATAATGTTTAAGTTTGCTAACAATTATTTTTCCTATTAGCAGAAATAGACCTCGTAAATTATTTAATTTTTGGAATAATGTTTAAGTTTGCTAACAACCATTTTTCATAGTAGCAAAAATAGTCTTTGTAAATTACTTAATTTTTGGAACAATGTTTAAGTTTGCTAACAACCATTTTTCTTAGAAGCAGAAATTTCGTAAATTATTTTATTTTTGGTATAATTTTTAAGTTTGCTAACAATTATTTTTCCTATTAGCAGAAATAGACCTCGTAAATTATTGAATTTTTGGAATAATGTTTAAGTTTGCTAACAACCATTTTTCATAGTAGCAAAAATAGTCCTTGTAAATTGCTTAATTTTTGGAACAATGTTTAAGTTTGCTAACAACCATTTTTCTTAGAAGCAGAAATTTCGTAAATTATTTTATTTTTGGTATAATGTTTAAGTTTGCTAACAACCATTTTTCATAGTAGCAAAAATAGTCCTTGTAAATTGCTTAATTTTTGGAACAATGTTTAAGTTTGCTAACAACCATTTTTCTTAGAAGCAGAAATTTCGTAAATTATTTTATTTTTGGTATAATGTTTAAGTTTGCTAACAACCATTTTTCATAGTAGCAAAAATAGTCCTTGTAAATTACTTAATTTTTGGAATAATGTTTAAGTTTGCTAACAATTATTTTTCATATTAGCAGAAATAGACCTCGTAAATTATTGAATTTTTGGAATAATGTTTAAGTTTGCTAACAACCATTTTTCATAGTAGCAAAAATAGTCCTTGTAAATTGCTTAATTTTTGGAACAATGTTTAAGTTTGCTAACAACCATTTTTCATAGTAGCAAAAATAGTCCTTGTAAATTACTTAATTTTTGGAATAATGTTTAAGTTTGCTAACAATTATTTTTCCTATTAGCAGAAATAGACCTCGTAAATTATTGAATTTTTGGAATAATGTTTAAGTTTGCTAACAACCATTTTTCATAGTAGCAAAAATAGTCCTTGTAAATTACTTAATTTTTGGAACAATGTTTAAGTTTGCTAACAACCATTTTTCTTAGAAGTAGAAATTTCGTAAATTATTTTATTTTTGGTATAATGTTTAAGTTTGCTAACAACCATTTTTCATAGTAGCAAAAATAGTCCTTGTAAATTACTTAATTTTTGGAATAATGTTTAAGTTTGCTAACAATTATTTTTCCTATTAGCAGAAATAGACCTCGTAAATTATTGAATTTTTGGAATAATGTTTAAGTTTGCTAACAACCATTTTTCATAGTAGCAAAAATAGTCTTTGTAAATTACTTAATTTTTGGAACAATGTTTAAGTTTGCTAACAACCATTTTTCTTAGAAGCAGAAATTTCGTAAATTATTTTATTTTTGGTATAATGTTTAAGTTTGCTAACAACCATTTTTCATAGTAGCAAAAATAGTCCTTGTAAATTACTTAATTTTTGGAATTATGTTTAAGTTTGCTAACAATTATTTTTCCTATTAGCAGAAATAGACCTCGTAAATTATTGAATTTTTGGAATAATTCAACTGTTTATGTATGCATGTGAAGTATGCGTATTTTGGAATTTTTAGAATAATTTAAATGTGTGCTTAATATATAATATTTAAATTAGATCAATTCTGACAGTTGTGTGTTTGCCCGAGCGGTAACGATCTCAACTCATAATCTACAGGCGATGGTTCGATCGACGGTCGTGGCGTTTTTTTGTATGATAATTCAATTTTTCAGCGACTTGATTTGTTTCGTCAAATAATAAACAGTGTATTGGGAAAATATGTCTTTAATATGAATAAAAATATTGCGTCAGCGGAGCTGGTGAGGAGGGAGGGGGAAGGAAGGGGCAGGGGGAGGGGAAAAACGCGGACAATCATGCAATCATTCGGACATTATCGAGTATTAATATATAGATTTAATGTTATCCTCACATTTCTTGAGACCAATACGTGGTATTTTATTGAAAACATACTTAATTATGTATTCAAAAATAAATGAAGAGGCAATAAGGATTGCTCATCTATCCATAACTATCACAAGTCACAACCTTTAAAATAAAAAATATGTATTGCTTTATTGAATCGGATATCGTTTACTTATCACAAATTATTTCCGGTCCTGCAGCCGAATAGTCAACACTCTTTGCTGTTTCAACAAACCTGTTGGTGTTCACAGAGTCACTGGACTTTTTTTGAATTTGTGTTCAAATGTATTCTTTTCTGTGATGCTTACATGTCCTGTCTCTCAACCGAGCCCATACACCATAGGTGAAGCGAGATCGATTAGGTATCTACTTACAAATTACTAGATCCGTCTTTTCTTTCTTTGCCACTCTGAAAAAAAGATAAAGCGATTGATATTCCATTGAGAATCAAATTGAGAAACCTGGCTAGAAAAAATAAAAACGAAATTGCTTATTATTTACATTCATATTCAGAAATAGTGCACACCATATGCGTCCGAGTTTACCGTTAATTTAATAAATAGCGATCGAGTTAACTGTCTCATTGAATTAACTAATCAAATGCAAAATAAAAATGTGTTGACTAGGGCCGCCTAGTTTGGTACTAGTCCCAGGATTTTGGATTGAGAAAATTTGAGAAAGTTATGCGAGAGCTAAAAAAGTCCTATTTTTTATTTTGGCAATTCCGTAAATTCCTGGGTTTCTGGATCCGAAACTCTGGGAAGAGCCAAAAAAAAGGTCTCGCGTCGTTTCATTTCGGGAATTCCGCCAATTCCTGGGTTTTTGAAAACGACAATTTTTTTTTTTTAAATCCTAAGATTTCAAAATCGCCGAGCAAAAATTTTGTTGAATGTTCAATCCCGTAATTCGAAAAATTGTCAATCCCGGGACCACAAAAAGATTCGATCGGATACCCTAATATTGACTGAACAAGTTGCGTCATATTTTGTCATATATTATATTTTTTGGGCGACGAGATCTTTCATGAAAGCCTGATGTTACATATACACCAAACTCGTTTGTCCTTTTTCACGATAGATTAGGTATGAAAAGTTATAGGAAATGGAGGTGCATAATAAAATTATTTATGTCCGTCGACTATACATTATAAGAAAACGTCACTCAATATTTGAAACTTCACGACGATAGCGGAATATATATTTAAATTTGAATATCAATGATATAGAAGTATTTATTCGTTCATTCGAATGGAAGCCTTTTCGCGTCATATGTGACAACAAAACTGATCTTCGCACCTTTCCTATCACTGTAGAATGATAGGAATATTGATGACTAAATTCATAGTTATGGTTGAAGACATGTCTGCCATGAGAGCCTCGCAAGATACAACAGAATGTTAAAGGCTCGGTTGGAATTTTGAGAAGTATCCAAGAAAAAATAAGATAACTATTTGATATCAATACACTCTTAAACCAAATTCTCATAAATATGAATTGTACATATTAATATTTACTTCGTGTATGTGGTCGAATGATCAACATCGTTGGCTTCGGTTACGGTGCTCGCACGCAGGGCCGGCTCGTGGCGTGTGCAAAGAGTGCGGCGCACACAGGCGTACAGGCGCAAAGGCAACGAAATTCTGAGAAAAGTTAGTTTTTTGAGGCGCAGATATCCTCGAACCGGCCCTGCTTTCACTTACGATTAGTTTTTACAAATATACCTACTTTAAATTATATTACATATTTTCTTTAAAAGGGATCCTCTCTATCCTTAAACAGGGCCTAGTGAGAGCGATGAACTGATAAATAGTTACTTCCTAGCTCGTTATCTTTCTATCTCTGTTTTCTTTAAAAAAAGAGAGATTGAACAGCTGAGTAACTTTCAGTTCTCGTATAAAACTTCTTTTCAGTCTATATGCAGCAAATAAGGAAGGGACATTGCCTAAAAAAAGTAAAAAAAAATGTTACAAACGAAGGCTAATTCATTACTGGAAAAACTTAATGAGACTCAAAATAAATATCGAAGAATTCTACTTGAATAATATTTTAGACTATCGTTAAATTAAATCATTTTGTTTGATAAAAGAAAAGATTTCTTATCAAATTCAAGCTCTATTCATATCAAACTATTCATGTATATATTGTATTATACCAAGTGCATTTAAACTGAAATTTAATGTGAGATAGTTATTTCGATGTGTCACGATGTTCTGGGAAAGTGGTGATTACTTTTAAATCACTTTTATACAATTATACGCAATAATTATCCGCATGGTAGAATCAACTTTCGAGTCAATGATTTTAATATTTACTTAAAGATGAATAAATTCATAGCTTCAATTTGTTAAAAAATCCCATCTAAAAATGTTCCAGCATTGAAGTATTACACAATTCGAATCGATGATATGTATTATTTTGTCTGAAATTGAACCTTTCTTTATGCGAAAAATCCACCAATGAAATACTGAAGACGCCTTACCTAGTTAGTGAAAAAATCCAATCTTGTTTCCACCTTAAACGAATAAAATGCCTGGAATCGATTCCGCTCAATTAAACCTCAAGAAAATTCCTCCGGCGTCTACCGATTGATTAATTTTACGATCACTAGTTAAAACACAGCTGTTAAGTTAATCGCGGCCGTTAAATAATGGTGTAGCTTTTATGTGAAACATCTCGAATTAAACTAATTGAATTCGTCGGCATGATTAAAATCTTTGATTATTTGGTTTTAATGCTCGTAATCTGGTTTGTTGACTAAAATTCTTCAAATATCTCAATTTTACAGTCGCTCAAAAATGTGCTTTACATTATTTTTATACTTTTATATTTTTAATGATTTAATGCATAATATAAAACGAACATCATAAACAAGATGAAAATTTTTGGTTTTTTTGACGCCCCTATTTCTCTGTAGTTATAATTCGTCAGTTTACTGGCAGAAGGCGACAAGTTAAAATGCTGAGATTTTGCTCAGTTTCGATAATCATGAACCCAACATCATGCAATTTAAGTATTACTTACAGTTCCAAGCATTTCATAAAATTCGATAATGATTTACGAATTCGATTCACATATGCAAAAGTTATTTATAATATTTTTTTTTTAATTTTGTCAATTAACCCGTTAAAAGTTTAAAATTTTATTTTCTAATAGAATTATGACATACGAATTAGATTAAAGCCATGAAAAATCGCATGTTGACAATAATTTCCATTTAGGTGACTAAAGAGATAATTCCATTAAATAACGCGCACGCAATCAATATATTATACAAAGAGTAAATGACACATGTTTTTTTGGCGATTTGAGAATCATCTTAGCTTTACTCGACTTATCAATCTGAACATGCTTTTCAACGAATTCAAACATGACGTGTCATTTTACTGTATAGCAAATAATTACAAGAACAATTATATAATGGTTAACATTTATAATCAACGTTTATCTGTAATCTCCGTCATAAATATATTATAATTGACTAGTCAGAGTAACTATTCGATGATATCATGCTTAGACACCTGTTCCGTCCAGATATTCAGCAAACAATTGATATCCCTGAACCCTTATCATTCCCATCGTTATTTAACATGAATTCGGATTTATATTGATTATACATATTATAGTATAGATATAGGAAAACAAAGAGGTATAAATGTAAAAACCTCGTCAAGCTTAAAAAAATATCTTTTAGATAAAGCCATGTTTAAAAAATTACTAAAATCTTTCCATGCACCACTGCCAGCGTTGGTCAAATGAAAAAACATTAATTGGAATAGAAGTGTCATGAATCTCGTAAAATATCAATGCCAGGAATGGGTAGCTATAATTTGAAATTGATATTATTGGTGTATTGATATTCATGATCATGGTAAGTATTTATCACTTCATCATTGATATGTCTCGTAAATCATCTAATCATTACCGAGATGATTGCCATCAATGTATTTTATAGCGCTTTATGTTACTAGCTCCAATAATTGTTTTAATTAATGCCACACGATGAGTCCATTAAAATACTTATATGCAGTATCAGAAAAATTAATATTACTGACCGTTGCAGCAAATAATATTCAATCAATTTTACGACTGAACATGGAGATGAAGTTGAATAGAGAAACAAAACGCAATATGTAAATATTACTTACATAACTTTAAAATCGCATTTTAATCGTATGTCAAAGTTCATTTTTAATGTAATATTAAATTTGATTACTTTGTTATTTCACTTGTTGTTCTACAAATTGTAACAGTAATAAGTTATTGTAATTATGATAAGTAAAATGATTTTAACTACATATGTTCATATGTAGTGTACATACTTGTTTTCCAAACAAGAAGCAAAACTATTGGTGTCCTTTATTGTTACTCTTATTGGTGCAACATCTCTCATCCCACGTCAACATAGAGAGTTTGATAAGCGAAACCACAATTTTCAAATTAAATATAAAATATTTACTCACTTCGTGACATTTTCTTCCATAACAATTATAGTCATTTGAGTATTTTCATTTAGGAGATGAGTTTGTCTAATTAATTGTGCTTGATTTTATCTATTTTCATATTTCCAATCTAGCATCTGTTTTTTCAATATTTTTCACTGATTGTTGGATAAATTATTGAAATATGTAATACTTTATTATCGTTTTGTCACACCTTTATCAATTTTCATCCATATAAACGCTTTTTAAAACGAAAATATCTGACATTGGAACATGAATCGTGGTTGTGACTTTTTTTTAAAAATATAGGGCTATTACAACATTATTTTGATGGGTCATTTAAAAAAAAATGTTTAAAAATTGTAACGAAATATTATTTGCTATAATTTAATTTGTTCATACTTTTTACGGCTAAATACCTAACCAAGGCGAGGATCTTTTAATCTCTCCTGCCAAGGCGGAAACATAATAATGAATTTTATTTCTCATTACGTTTCCACTCATCATATTTCCGCTTTTAAGCGCTTGAATGAATATTTAATAACTTGCCTTCAATTTAAAATACAATAATTCTGAATTAAGCTTCTATTATTTACTATGAAGTAAAATTCTAAGAGTCGCTTTATAACTTAATGATTTCTAATATGAAGGTCGTATTTGTAATTTAGATACATTATTTTATAGACCAGCTTTTCCCAAACGCAGTTACCCACCTTTTTAGATGAAATATTTGAAATTTTTTTCAATGTAAAAAATAATAAAAAACATAATAGTATTTATTTATTTCGAATCAGATTGTTTTGTTTTATGTATTTTGGATGATCGAGACATCAGCCTTATCAATCAATAGTCGAGTCGGTGACATCGGTTACGGAGCTCAAAAATCCGAATCCAAGTACGAACATATTTTTTAATGGATTAATTTTCCACGCATCCCAGCCTAAAAAATAGAAAAACAAGATCAATATACAAACCAAAAAATATGTGCTAACCGTGTCTTTATATCCCTACTATCTTAGAAAAAACATATGCCGAGATAAACTCTATTAGGAATCCATATTTTTCACATGAGAGTGGGAATGGTTAAAAAAAACACATGCATTCAGAGAAAGCAGATAATTTTATAAACAACTTTTGGAAATTCAGCACAGATTGTGTACTACATGAAACACAGGCCAGCAAACGCTACAACACAGACATGTGACACTGCAATGCGCTTTGGATGTAGTAGTTTTTTTTAAATTTTTCTGCGAAAATAGCTGACAAATTAATTGAAATAGTGCGAACTGACCTTTTTTATACAATACTACTCATGTAGATTTTTTTTTTTTAAAAAAAGCTACTGTGGCTCATTCTGTGTCACTCAGCTATATCACTTGCGCAAGGCAACAATCGCAGCATACGTACGTCACACATTTCTGCTTCGCCAGCGTGCAACTGTTAATTCTGTGCTACCCTGCCCTACGTCGCCCGTGTCTCATCATACGGCTAGCCTGACAATTGAAATAGTTCATTAATAAATAATTCCACGCAAAATAAATACGTACAAATAATTCAATTCCTTGGTTCCATGATTAACCGTAATTAAACAATATTAGTGAATATGCAGACGAGACGAAATCTATTACACAACTTTGATATGAAATTCTCCATATTGCCAGTTCGTAATTGTCCTTTCAAAATCAATCACCTCCGTACCAAATATTTCGAAGTCGTATATAGATATAGATTTCAAGTTCTATAAATCTGGAAACATAGTTAAGTTGAGACAATGCGAAAGCAATCAACTATTTACGATCGATCTGCCTTCACGCATCAATTGGCGACATCAAACACCCTTTGTCTCAAGGTCTACAAGACGAAACCACTCGAGTAATAGTCTACCCACCAATATGTCTGTAATTACAAACTTGAACGGAATTTATAGAACTATATTAAGGTACCGTGGTGATACTGTTTTTTTTCTTTTTGTGCTATTTACTCTCTTCTAATTAATCCAATCCTGGAGACTTTTTGTGATCCCGGGATTTTGAGATTTGACAATTTTTCAATCCCGTAACAATTGAACATTCAACATAAAATCGTGTATAAATTGAGATTCGGGATTAAGAAAATTTTTGGTCGGCGATCCAGGGATTTTACAAACAATTTCATGTCGATTTCAAAAACCCAGAAATTTGGGGTCTTCCCAAAATTACCAGCGCGAGAGTTTTACAGTACATTAATCAGCAAACGTATTCCTGTACTCAGATTATTATTAATTACAATTCATATGTACTGTATGTTTATATTGCTTATGGATATGCCAATATTTTTAAGCAATACATTAAAAAAAGACAACTTTATATAGTAAACGTTAAATTTCACAGGTGATTTAAAAAGAATCTAGAAAAGATTGACATAATGTTGTTTGACACTGTATGTATCCGAGAATGTAAAATAAAGTAATCTCAACCGTATATAAAATAATATATATATATAAAATACTTTTATATGTTTTCACCTTATTCTAATAAATATTATCATTAATTTGTTTTTATTTAATCATATGCGTGGTATTTTGTTATTATTTTACCATACTTCTTCCATATAAAGAGTACATGAACTGCTTACGAAGAATCCCATCAGAATTCGTTTAACGATGGCTGGCTATAAGTAAGTACCCCAACCGTTCACAAAAGGATAGGGTTAATAATGGACAAGTCATTTCTTTATATCGCCGTTTACAGAAACGAATAGGGGGTGGTTGTTCATAATGAAAATTATACACACATCATTTTCCATTGGGAAATAATTTATAATCCTTAATCTCAATACTGAGTAGTACGAAAGGCTTAAGGCATTGACTCACACTGTGCTGAGTGTATATAAATAAATGACCTAGCATTGTTTTTATTATAATAAAATACATTATTCACATCTTCCCACACTAATTCACACACATCAATGTAATTTTGTTATTATTAGGGCTTTGATCACATGTGTCAGATTACAACAGCTCTCTAAAAGTAAAATCAACTCTAGCACTTCTTTAATACGATAAGTTGTTTGCTCTAAAAATACTGTTGTTCGGAACAGCTCTATAGAGACAACCCACATCAGACATTAATTTCGAATTTGGAATAATAACAGTAATCGAAGATTACTAGAGAGTGTGGCAGAGTTATTTTCAGTAGAGTTTTACTGGCATGGCATACAAGAGCCTTAAAAATATATAGTCGCCCGTTTTATTATAATTCAGTGGAAAGGAACCTGCGGCCTTTTGGCTACTCCGATGTGGCCTTTTGACTTGATCAAAATATTTACTTCGATAAAAAAATTATACGCAAGCGCTTGGAAAAAGAGCGTAATCAACCATTATATGTCAAAAAAAGAGAGGGGGGTGTCAACGTTTTCTTTACTACGGCCTAAATGAATGTGGCCTTAAGATTAATTAAAAGGTTACCCACGTCAGTCTGGTCTTGTTGGTTAGAGATTGCTCCACCAATCAGGCGGGTCTGGATTTGATTCCCGATAAGGTCAATGTAACATTAAAATTTGAGATCTAAGAATAAAATTTAAATTCTGAAGTCAATTATCCTCGAAGTGATCTCGAGTGACTTACAAAAAAATCTCAGCTAGTTTTTCTCGTATGATCTTAAACTAAAGCGGTAAATATATCTTTTAATCTATTAAAAAAATACATATTTCATTATTGTTTTATTAAAAACGATTTTTATATCGTTTTAATCAAATTGTGTTGATTTTATTATATGTGGCTCAGAGCTAATGTTACTTCAAATTTAAAAACATATGTTATTTCGTCGCTAATTTCCCACAACCTTATATCTTAAAAATTACAAAATTTCAGTAGACACATGAATGTACTTTATTCTACCAGTTAAAAACACACAGCCACCGCTATAAAACACTCCTTGAATGTTTGTGTCCTTAATATCGGTGAGGAAGTTAATAAGGCAGGAAGCAACGAAGTTACCAGCAATGCCACCCTCTGCTTCATGCAAAACATAACACATAAAAAAAATTGCCAACGTTTTTGTATTAGATTAAATAAAGCATGAAGTAAAATATATTTTGGGATGCGAGTCAATGACATATGTGTGTATTGAGATTCTGAATTCATTACATCAAAAAAAATCAAAACACTCAAATAAAAAAAGATAACGACAATTTGCTATTGATATCTTACTTTAAAATGAGCTCGAAATCCTATGATCTTTAAGCAGAGTGCTCACCGTTGGGTTTCAGATGTCAAAGGTATATTTAATAAAAAAAAAATTACCATGTTATACTGAATAATGAACTCTGAATTCGATATTTCTAAGCATTGAAATATAATATTTTTTATTCAATAACACAACATTCTGATTTTATCTTGTTTCTTTTTATTTCTGATTTCGGCATCGTATTAGCAATAAGTTGGTAAGAGACAAATTTATAGTATATGAATAATTTAAGCTTTTGAGATAAAGCCTCTATAAGTATAGATTATGGCTTCGACATTTTATGATACATATATAATTACAATATCAAAGCGCATATGTATATGTAGATTTATGCCGATCTGACAAAAATAATGTTTGTAATTAATAGGAAGGGAATCTTGCGTGCTTTTAAATCTGTATTAATAAACAGTAAAAAATGTTGTTTTTTGCTAAACAAGTGCAAATAAATCCACCAACTTAATTATTTCAGACAAAAAATTGACATGAAAAACTAACTAATTTTATTACATCCAAACTTTTGCCTGTACGTCGACGACTTGTTCTGAAATTTAATATAAGTATAATAATATATAGGTATTGTACGCAGGGCTGTGGAGTCGTTAAAAAAAACACGACTCCGACTCCGACATTTTTCAAAAACACGACTCCGACTCCGACTCCGAATTTGACTCCGACTCCGACTATGACTTGACTAAAAAAAAGTTCTATTTTATCAGGTTTTTTTTCTACCTTTCCTATGTATGTGTATTAAATTACAGATCAACCAGTTAATCCAACAAATAGCCAATTTTTTCATTTTATACATGTTATAGGGATAAATAAAACATAATAAATATAAGTTTAAACTTTATTGATTTGAATTTATTCTTAAAAATAACATTGCTTCTATCAAATCTGCATTTGTAGAATTTTGTATATATTACGCAATGACACGCAGACGTGATTGATACAGAAAAATGACTGAAGACAAAAAATGCGTGCATATAAATGTATGCACTTCGAGTAACAAAAAAAAATATATCGAATCTACTTTTTCGACATGAGAAAGAAATCTCTCATATGCAGTGGATCTTGGTGACTCACTGGCTCGGCGTGACTCATGACACCTACACGTTTAATATTATTAAGCTATATCACAATAATTATTACGTAATTCAATTTTCATAAATTTCGTGAGTATTTTTTTTTTTTTAATTTGCATTTTTTTTTAAAGTAGTCGGAGTCGCCCGTTTTTCACGACTCCGACTCCGACTCCGACTCCGGCCAAGACACCGCGACTCCGCGACTCCGACTCCGACTCCACAGCCCTGATTGTACGCGTACAATACACCTAATATTCATTTGCAATAAATTTATGTTTAAAATCACTTGCAAGGCTGTCAAAAGACAATTTAGTAAAGCGAAACGAGTCATAAACAAGCAACAAGAAAGTTTCCTGTCACATATCATTCAATTAATAAAACATTATTCTAACTGCATATTAAATAACAATACACTGGCTTGTGTTCGAATTAATTTATGTGTTTTATGAATTATATCAATGTATTCTTAAGACAATTTTTATAAGGAACAATTATATGAACATATTTACCGTGTAATTAAGAGTTAGGTGTACTTCTTAAATTTATTTTTGTAATCTACCTGTATACCTGAAAAATATTAGTATTAAGAAAAGGGTGTCCAATATATTATTCAACGCGGACTAGTTTCACATGATATGTACTTAATATCATTGAAACTAAGAGGTTGAGCAAACATTTTCTTTCTGTCTACATATATTTTTTTAAGAAAAATAGTGTATGGTTAGAAGAAACATCTAGTGCAGCTCGGTGTTGGGGTAATATATGATAGGTTAATTCGTTCCTTTTCTTTATAGTTATTTCTTTATGGAAGGCGGCCGTGAAACAGCGGTTACAAACATATAACGATTTGTGGTGGGACAATCAACCACCAACTTGTATTTTTAATATATGTAGTAACATTATTCATGAGTGTATTCGAAAGTTATCGAGTACTAGTAAACTACTCACCAAGTAAAAAGTGTATTACATAGCTACAAACAAGCAAACAAAAACAAAAAATGGGGTTTATCAAGCTGTCACGCTTTTCATGAATTTAAATACTTTAATAGCAAGAAGATTAATCGAAGCCGTGTTTGAAATAGGTATCATGCATGATTAACTGTATCAAGAATCTTATATTTGAAAGTTAACCATATCTAACAAAACCGATAATCGATATACGTAGTCTACTTACCGGCTTTCACTTTTCTCATGGAAATCAGTTAGCCGTATCGACTTTTTGCTAGGCACAGAAACAAAATCAATCACATTGTCACTACTGTGAATAATTCACGATGTAGATTGTTGAAACTACTATCAGTTAGTACTAATACGTCAAGAATTTGCCACGCTTTGTAATATTGATGAAATCAGAAAGCTTGGTATTTTCACAATTCGTTTTTTATATTCTATCAGCAGATTGTTTCCTATGTCTGGCATTGAATTTAAATGTATAATGCTTATGTTTCACAAAGAATCTAAGTAAAAAAGGTCTTGGTTGTATAATAATTTTCTATATTGCTTAATATATCGCTGGATGTATAGTGTGTCACAAGTAGGATTGTTACCTTTTTCTGGGACAATTCCGGGACAAATAGCTCAAAACTCGTTTTTTTTAGCTCACCGAGGAATTTGGAATCCTCAATTTGCTCAAAATTTCCGAGACAATTTAGCATTCATTCGGATCCAACCGGGACAGCGCTTCCAATTCCGGGACGATCCCGGCCATTCCGGGACAGTTGGCAACCCTAGTCACAAGACCTGCGAGTGCTGGACATCAGCGACTGGCGAAGGTTCGAGTGGAGTGAAGGAGATTGGTTGAGGTTGCCAAGTTTCATCCTGGAATGTAGCGCGAAGAAAAAGAAGAAGTATAATATGATGTAACAATATGAAGTTAATGAAAACTTGTTATTAACCATCCTTACATCCTTAATATGTTATAGTATTTATTGAAACCGATATAATTAAATAATATCACGGTCGAAGAAAATTCATAATATTTGGCATTACAGCTTATTCCAATGCGCTAAATATGTTTTAAGTTGAAATATCATACGAGAAAAACTCGATGAGAATTTATTGTAAGTCACTCGAGACTAACTCAAGGTAAATTGACATCACAAACAACCACGTCTTATGTCTCAAATTTAAATTTAAAAATCTAAATTTGACATTGACCTTACCGGGAATCAAACCCAGACCCACCTCGTTGGAAGAGCAAGCTCAATCTATGTATGACAAATATCAAAATGTCGGACCATTCATTCTTGCTAGAAGATATTCTATTTTAAAAGTAATTTCAAATATTCTGATTGAAGAAAGGAAATAATGCAGATTTAATATAAAATTAGCAGGACAAATCGAAAAGTCATGCGGGTCATAAATGGCCCGCGGTACACACTTTGTGTACCCCTGAGCTAATCGAATCGGCTTATTATTTTCAGGATGAATAACCTCGAATATGTTTGAAGGATCAAACATTAAATGTATGGGCTCAGGTAATGAACTCTGATTGATTATGTTAAATATATATTATGTACCGTCAAATGTATGTCATGATAATCGGATATTTATTCATTTGTAGGCAATCGAACTTTAGGCAACGTACTTACGCTAAAAACATGTTTATTCAATATCTGATAATTGTACTCTGTGCAACAGAAGTCGGTAACCCAAATCCCCGCAAAGTATATTAAATCTGACAGACCGCCACTAACATTGAAGTATATATATGTTTAATCAATGTACGCTACCAATGCCAAGCATATGACCAGGGGTGGGCTGGAGGGGGCTCGGAGGGGCTCGCGCGAGCCCCTTGTTAATTAAAGAGAAAACAATATTATCAGATCAAATTAGTATATAACTGTAATTTATGACTTGCATATTATCTACGACAACTTCAGTATACGCAGTAGTAAATTTAGTTAGCCATTTATATTGATAAGTTTACGGTGAATTGCATATTGTTACATATTATAAGTGTAGTGAGTAACCATTGATTGTTTATTTAAGTATTGCATATAATTGCATAGGAGTGATAAAAAATCATTCCTTCCCCAGAAAACCGAGAATTGCTTTGAGATCAAGCGAGCCCCTTGTTAACGTTTTGGCAGCCCACCGCTGCATATGACTTACTATTGGAGGTATCTAAACAAAAGTTTTTCTACAAGAAGTGTTTGTTACTCAGATGCTTAACCTCTCTTTATCGAAGAGAGTAGGGATAGAAGAATAGGGCATGGATAAGACTACCAATCGTTCTCACTACGGCCCGTTATTTTAAAGATGAAATGGTACAAGGGAATTTTTAGACATCACACACATATGCATTTAACACTTCCCTTACGGTGCTAAAAATACTTCCGATATGTTGCTGGCCCTTATAGAACCAAGTGAAAAAACATGTTTTAACACTTACAAACCTTTGATGGACAGTAAAAACCTAGGATGTATATTTTTAATAAACATGTCACTTAGTTCCTAAATGACCAGTTACGTTTCGGAAGTATTTTTTAGCACCGTAAGGGAAGAGTTAAACTGAAATCGATCAAAAACATACTGTTCGTATTGGGATTTGAGCCCGTGAGATCTCTCACAGAAGCCAACGACAGATTTTCAGACAACCTACAATTAGGTTGTATAGATTAATAAAAAAAAAAACGTTTGTAAATACACACCTAAATAATATAAAATATGTTTTCAGATTTTTTAAAAATATTTTAAATTTACTTTATGCTCACAATCAAATCTACACATATGTAAGTATTTTTTTTTAATCCATGTCCGCTCCCAATGTGGAGCATATGGAGATATCTCAACAGAAGTTTTTCTACGAGAACTGTTTGTTACTCAGTCGCTGAACCTCACTTTGTTCAAAGTGTGTAGTAGGGACAGAAGGATAAGGCTAGAACAGAACTGGCGGTTGGCTAATCGCTATTGCTACACCCAGTTATTAAAGGATCAGAAGGATGGGAGGAGAGGAAATGATGTGAATTGACATCACAAACACCCAGTCTTCGATCACCAGTTTAAAATGAATAATTCTCAAATTCACTGTGATCTGACCGGGAATCGAACCCAGACCTGCGTAATCGGTAGAGCAAGCTCTAACCAACTGGGCCACAGCAGGCGACAATATGTATGTATGTATAGCAAAATTAAAATATATTATTGAGTGTATGTCGTAAGTAATCCATTTTGAGTGTCCTTCCAGTCGAAAGGTTTGTTACCTCTACTGTACAGTATTGAATTATGTGGTGATGAATTGAATTCAAACTATTATGAACGATTTTGTATTAAAATACTGTTAGAATTGAAGATAAGTGATGAGTTCTTGTAATGCTGGCTTGAATTCATTAAAGTATATTGTTATTTATACAAATGTTGCATTAAAAAAGCTCACGCTAAGACGTTTTATACTGACCCAGAAAACTTCCGATTGTCCGAAAATCCGATCAGAGAACATTGTACACTATGTACATTAAATATATCCACAAGAACTTCAAGTTTAGTTTTGTCGCTTGGTGGTCAATAACTGCGTTTCACTATTTAAAAATGTGTCCAATTCCGCTTTTTGTTAATATAAATTTTTAGCTTTATTAACTAATTTAAAGACAAGTTATTACAGTAATTAAACTAGACTATCCTTTCACTTCCATCCGCATCTGCAGCACGTGACCCAGCCAGTTCCAACGTCTCTCCATAACCACTGACGTGACGGGGCGCTATCTTGTACGTTCCCTTATCTCCAAATTCCTCACAAAATCAAACCACCTCACCCCCATTATCCGACGCAAGCATCTGTTCTCGAAGTACATGGTTTTTTTTAGTCTTCATCAGGTGCCATGATTCGCAACCGTAAAGCAGTACCAGCACTTTTACTAAGGGCATCGAAATACCCACCCAAATGCATTACCAGATTTTCCGGTTCCAAGTAATTTATAATATATTATCGGGTAACCGTTAAAAATATCCCAGTTTTCGGCTATTTTAAGAACGTGCGAGTACCCGAGTCGTGACTCGTGAGCCCTACTTTTACCCATTCTCTTTAAAAAAAACGATTTTTCAGTTTCATAACGATCAGTCTTATTAGAGCATAATCTGTTGAGATATTCCATTATGAAGCATATTTTCCATATTGGGAGTGGACATGGTTGAAATACAATCATTTTCCAATTGTTCGATACATCGTATAGTGAAAAGTCGACGATATGGCGCCTGCGTTGCAGGACAATGCCATGTATGTGTTCGCTTGCTCCCTTGATAGTCGACAAACGTCCTTTCCTTCTGTCCATATTGCGAGTGGAGTTCGTATGGATCACGCATACTCGCCCACTTAGGCCCACGCCACTTTGCCCGAGTGTCTTAGCGAAGCGAAATAAATGAGCAGTGGGACAATTTGACCCCGGACAATACTCACGTAATGAGAGAATTGGGACACCTAAGACAAATTGGACAGGTATCTGAAATTGGAGCAATATCTAAAGATTCCACAAAATTTACTCAAAAGTAAAAAAACTTTTGCTTATTCCACAAAATCACGTAATGTGATTTGAAAATAGAGAGATATTTTAATTCAACAAAATACATGTAATCCAGGTCCGTGGTCGTTTTCGCGACCTATGGCTCCAATTCTTAAATATTAGATATTATACAGTAAAATATCAACCCATTTATTAATTTGTGGCTAAATTTAAATCTAATATACAATTCTGTTATTTCTTTCCAGCCATCCCTTTCCGATGCTGAAAATGAAAAATAGTGCGAGAGGTAATTGAACATCTATTAACCTTTCTAAAATCCATTCGTCTATAACAGCGATAATCAACCTGCAGTCAGATTTTGTGTGTGGCCAAAAACAATCATAGTCACCTGATGCTTTTTCTAACAAAAAAGTACCAGATTGTTTGCAAAAAAAATACGTAAACGAATGATTTTTTTTTTTTTGTTCACTTACATTTATTTATGTTATGTCACTATTATTACTATAAATATACTGCAGCCCACGCAATGTAATATAAACTGACATGCGACCCAGACAAAAATATCTGCTGCTCTAGAACATTTAGAGCTCCTATTTGGCATTTCAATATAAGCTGTTTGTATGCAATAAGAACTGGTTGTTATTCCGTGGGTCAAGCTCTTTTTCGGAACAAGTTTAAGATATAAGATTCAAGCTTAAAAAGTGAGTGAATTAATCTTTTTCTATACTATTTTAGATATCGGATGTGAGGTAAGAATCCAGTTCATTATATAATATAAATAAACGTAAAAAGGGTTCATTAGAAGATTTTAGGTCATGATTATCTATTTACCCACTTGTGAAAATAGAAATTGAGTGACTGATAAACAATCAACTCCAAATTAATGCATCCTGCATCCGAACACTACGCTTCATGCATGTACCGCAAAGGGCGAAGGCATGAAAAAAAAAACAATTATTTTATAAATTCGCTGTCACTATTTCTTTACATTTGTCAAGAAGTTACTACAAATCGCTCTTACTCAAGTCTGAGACAATAAAATATTGAAATATTTAGAGTGAAAACAATGTTTTTAGTTTCATGAAATAAATCGTCATATTGATTGGCTGCATCTTAAAATAGTCGCTTTAAATGATAGGGGTTTTCGGTGACAAACCTTCCGTGATACGAAACAAAGGCCCCCGAAGGGATTGCGTGTAGAACGAAAGAGAGCAATTAATCAATGAATGCTGAGGAACGCGGAGGGAAGAATTTAGCCCATGCGAACTCCTCCAAGTGAAGACTATTTTCTCAATAAGGTCAACAATTATTGATCGATTTCGCGCATCAAGAAAACGATACAAACTCCCTGAATATTATAAAACGTTAGATATTGTTTGCGGTCAAAGCACTCTATAAGAACAGAAAAACTTTAATGAAGAATCGAAATATCATTCAATCTTAAAATATACTAAAACTCCTAGATATATAAACACTTATAATAACTATATCAAATACCAATATACATACTTCCTTGTAGGGCCTCCAATCCCGGGATCCCGTACTATCCCGTGATTTCTGGATTGAGAAAATTTGATAAAGTTGCGCGAGGGCTAAAAAAAAGTTCCAAATTCGATCACTGTGTTTTTCAAATCCACTAATTTTTTGTTAAAAATTCCAGGATTTCAAAATGGTCAAGCAAAAAAAAAATCAAAACCGGTCATGTTCAACGTTCCTTGTAAGCTGCGCGCGTGCGCAGCCGCGCATCAGTTGGGAAGCCCCCACGCACTCATTCCTGGTTGGCGCGCACTGCAATGCAGTCGTTTAATTAATAGTTGATCGGTCCGCGCAGTCTCCGCACAGCCTCCGCGCAGCCTTTGAAAATTCCGCGCAGCTAACCCTTCGGCTTAGAGGGAACGTTGTTCATGATCATTAAATATATGTGAAATTAGAACAAAAGATTTTTTATTTAATACAATATCGTTTCTTTGTCCTAATGTAGATCAACAAATACACTAAAATACTTGTCAGAAACTAGCAGTACTCTTCTAAAACTGTACGTTTAAAAAAAAAAAAGATTATGCAAAGCACTAACTGTCAATATCACGAAACTAAGATATTCAGATTGATGGTTGCATTGGTCTAGCGATATGTAGCGGACATGGTTAACAAAACGTGTAGAATATGTGAGTATTTTTCTGAAAATGTCTACCTCCCTACAATATTGTGTGTTGTGTGTAGTAAGTTAGAATTATTAGTAATTAGTTATACACCATCGTTTACAATGAAAGACAAGGCATCCAATCCAACATGCAATTAAATGATCTAAGATGAACTTAAGTATGCATATCGTGTAGATTAGATTGCTTTCTTCCTAACATTACAAGCATGATCTCTTGCATAGTGAAAATAACAACAATGCATCAACTACCCAATGAGCTTGCAGTTTTTTAACAAACTTTAATTGTTCTATCTGGATTCTGGTATCTATCATAGATATGTAACGAAATATTGTGGATGTTGAATGTTTTTTTAATATACATTAAACTGTAGACTACGAAAATGCTTTATACATTTAGTATCTTATTTTGATGAAACTCCACAAATTATAAACCATGTAATTCATTTAAAATGGTATTTTTTTTTTAATACGTTTTCTTAGTGCAAACCCACCAACTGTAATAATGTTTGTTCTACTCATGACTCATGACTGACAAACTATTTATCAGCTGTCACCGTGCCCAGTACCCAGGGCCATTAGCTTTTCAAGATATTTTGGACAAATAAAACATCACATCTCAAATTCACAGCATCCTTAAACATTTTGAAAAAAAATAATAATTAAGTTAATTCACAAACACAGTGTACGAAATGTGCCACAAAAATATGTTGAAACACACCAATTATGATAAATCTAATATATTAGGGTAAATATAACTTTTATTTCAACTGTATAAATTGGTATAATGAACATATTCGCTCCTTATTCGGAGAATTTTGCCACCACATGGTTCCTCCAAGAGTTCCGCTCCGGCCTCCTTGCTCTATCCCAGGTCATTCCAGCGACCCGTAGTTCTGCCGGGTACATCTTATTAATGGTCATCAGTAGTTTTCCACGACGGCGGGATCCATCTGATTGGTAAAAGAGACAAGCAGAATTTGGGCTTCGCATGAGACATCCGCAGGACAAGTCCAAGCTGGTTACATCGTCATTTTTAATGTTGGACATGATAAAGGGTTAGGCCATTCTCTTATCTCCGTGTCCCTAAAAAAGTCAAACCACAGCACCTCTAGTATTCATCGCAAGAATCTATTTTTTTAAAAAAGCTGTACGGTTTTGCTGCGCTTTCGTTAAGTGATATGCCTTGCAATCGTAAAGTAGCACTGTCAAGATGCATGCGTTAAACATGGTGCTACTGCTTATAATCAAAACCGTTAAATAATACTTCGATTGTTCAAAATCTCTTGTGATAAATTCTAATTTATTTTGTTTTAATATTTTCGATAAATCTGGAGGTAGTTTCGCAAATTTTCAATTTAATATCGATCTCTCTTGGACTTTTTTTCATGCGGAAATTATCTTTTTCCGTTTAGAAACTGCAAACCAAAATCACTTTTTATCTCTTTTCTCATCTATTTTTTTCAATCGTAATTTAATTTGTATTTAAACAAAAATAACGTTATTGTACTTTACGCGACAGGATAGGCAAAAATTTCATCTGTACAGTCCATCTAAAAGATTTTAACATTCACAATATTTTGGTACAGACTACGATAATGCTATAAAAATGAGACTCATAGTGCCTAAATTAATGTTAATTAGTTCGGTCTATTTTTTAATTTCGTCAGATTAATTAGAAGCTATAAAGAATAGGATGCAGCATTCCTTATACGTAATACATATATTATTGTTATTTCGATATCAACGTACTGTGTATGGACGGTTTCGAGAATTTTAAAACGAATACGATATAATAGAATCCACTTGCAATATTCAACCGCAGATGGATCAGAGTTTTTGTTTCCAATTTTGACATATTGTATTAAGCGGCTTTTCTCGTGTCATATTATGCAGCGGTTAGCGTTGTGGTCTTCCGAGCCGGATCTCACGGGTTCGAGTCCCAATTCGAACAGCCTTTTTTCGATCGAATTTGATCGAATAAACAATTTAAAGTAAACAAAAGATTTCCGTACTATTCTTTCATAGTTCATTGAATTCCAAAATTATGCCTATATGCAAAAATAAGGTATTATGATTTAATTGCAACATATTTTATTGCTTTTGCATACCTCTATTATGATGCCATATGTGTCACATTGCAAGCGGACATGAATTTAAAATAAATAAATATTAGCTCTCCTGAAAAATACAGTGAAACTGACTTGGCTTTGTTTGATACTGAATGCCTTAATCACATAAAATCAACAAGCGACATTAAAAATAATTTCGTTCAATTGACATTATAAACCTGTTTGGTTTTAAACTAATAACCAAGCACGTGACACTTTCAATTTAATAATAATAATAACATTTATTATTATTTGCATTTGCATTACAATTATATCTTTGTTTGCAAAACGTTCTAGCTCCATTCAGGTAAACCATCATCATCATCATCCATCACTTCCTAGCAGTCATAATTCATCAGCGAATGGTATCAAAAAATCCCCCCAAAAACTGTTACGTCACCCCCTTATTATTTTCGACGTCTCCTCCGAGTGGGTAACTTGTTTTGACCAAAAAAAGTCAAAATGCGTCGAACAGTATGTAAAACGAAATTCTGACGCGATATAAATCATAATGACATTTTTGAATACCGTTGACATGACATATTTTAAAGAAGCATACGCATAGAAGAATCTCCCTTCGATGTCGATCTACAGTGTGTTCACTAAATATATTTACTAAATAATAGAAAGATTATTTTTTTGATAATAATAATGAAAATATAATTATTATCGTTGTCGTTCCACATACTTGTTAACAAAAAAAAAAACTGATTTGTGAAGCATCACGGATTACTTTTAAAATGATCAATTTCAATTCTTTGTGGAAAGGCGATATATTTTATTAATAAACAAAACATTTATTTTATTGAAATGAAGTTCTATTGAAAAGTTTTAAAAACATTAAAAAAATATATATAAATTACTGCAACCTTATTAAATGTATGTGCCAGATATTATGAATTGTATCATATACAAAGGAAATGATAATTAAATAAATTACGTAGAAATCAACACCAGGATAAAAGACATTCAAAACAGAAACCATGTTTCTATATTTAAATTTTACTCAAAATATATCATGCACTAAACAAAACTGCCATGACCCAAAATATCTAGGTAGATTTGATTGCAATTAATTATAGATTCGAAATATTTTATTATCACTGAAATATATTTGAAAACATGTTATAGAAACCGTTTTAATTTACCCAGACAAGCAAGTAAACAGATATATGTAGTTACAAAAAGTTTTTAAAAATATGCAAATTATTCGATTGGTATTCAGGATCAGTATTTCCGGCTCGTCACCACAATTTAATATAATAAAAATACATATATTACTAGGCCCCGTATTTATGTGGTTATAAATTTATTGCATTTTTAGAACATCAAATCAAATAATTTATGTGTTACAATAGCAATAAGTTAGTATAAAGAATCAATAACAAATAAAAAGCAAAACATTTATACAAAACGGGCAACATTTTAATTGGATATTTAGTAATTTAAAAATATTGTCTTTATAAAAGATACTGATAAAATAGATTTTTTAAGCCATGCCCGCTCCCAATGGAGGTATATCAACAAAAGTTTCTTATGCGAGAACTGTTGCTCAACCTGTTTTTTTCGGAAGAGAAAAGTAGGGATAGAAAGATAGGGCTAGGACAGGATTAGTGATTTTCTAATCGCTCTCGCTACGCCCTACTCTTTTAGAATTGGAATGGTGGGTGACAATTTGTAGACATCACAAACATCCATACTTTCGAACAGAAATCGACAAACCGATTGAAAAAATGCTGTTCGTACTGGGATTCGATCTCACGTCGTTTACCACTGCGCTATCTTTAAACTGATAAAAAATGTTTAGTTGTATTTATAAATATATTAAATTGCTTGTCAATAATTATGTTTAAAAAAAACTGTCTTTATAATAATTTTAAACAAAATAAGTTGTTACATTTTCTAATAAAATATTTACTAGTCACCTTGTATTGAATTACCAAATTCGCAGCATTTATCAACCGTTTACAAAAATACAACATGTAGAAAATAAAGAAGGGAAAAAACTTGAATCAGACGGCAATAAATTAGAATTTATTTCATTAGTATGACTTAATATTATGATATGCAGAAGTGAACGCACAGTCGAGGTTGTTTTATTAAAATAATAACGAAGGAATATTTGCATCTTCGTCGGCTCCCTCTTAACAAATGTCAGCTACCTATGTCATTCCGTTACAACAATCAAACATGGTCAAGATTTCAATAATAATAAAGCCACACCGTGAATTCAAAAAAACTACCTTACATATTTAGGCTATTTAAGGATGTAATCAGTTAAACTTGTCATACCTAATAACAATTAATTAAATAAAAACCAAATTTTGTAGAGTTATTATAGCTACTTTTTTACTGTTTAATTCAATCAAATCTCCTCTACATATTTTTTTAATTTTTGTGATTTTGTGACCGTTTTTTTAATCAGTCGCTTCACACATCTTTTTCTGAAAAGGTAATGAAGATAAGAAGAATTTGAATTGATTTAAAAGTCAAATAGTTATATATATTCGCACTCGCTACATCCAATGTTGGCTGAAGGGGTTTCGGGGACCCTTGTTAATTCAATAAAAAAACAATATTCTCAGATCAAATCAATCAGACCTAACTGCAATTTATGTCATGTATTATCTCCGACGGCTTAGGTATTATAAGTGTGAAACATAAAATTGGAGGGAAAAGAATAGTACTTGGAACTCTTCACTTTTGCAATTTAAGGTAGGTACCTACATTTTATATCAATTGATAATTATTATTATATGACATATTTTGCAATATTACATAATGTAAGAAAATTAAATAATATAGTATAGTTGCATAAGAGTGATAAAAAAAACCATCCTTTCTTCACAACATTGCGAATAGTTCTGAGATTAAGCGAATTCCTAGCAATTGATTGGAAAATCAATTCATGAAATTGTATTATTGCAACCAAATATTACGCAATCTCAATAGCGTTAACCACACGGCTACAGGCTTAGCAGTTTTATTTAGGCATTACAATACACACAAAAAGAAACGTATGAAAAGAGTTTTATTAAAAAAACGAAACAAGTATAAATAAACTGTCTGCAAATAAATCGCTTCATTGGTCTACAAAGACCATCAACTTTTTGGCACGTGGATTTATAGTTTATGGATTCAGTTCTTCAGTGCTAAAAAGAGCGTCAAGTAACCTAAACCAAAATACCAAATTGTCGCACTAGAATACCAAACAAACGAAATCCATCAACTTGACCTTAGGAAATAGATCATCAATCTTACGTAAACTGTCAGAAATACGCGAAATGTATCTATTTGATGGTACTGAAGTTCATTACATTATAATTTTGAGCTTTTAAGCTTTTTGATGCGGATAACGGAAGTCCCGTTGAAGCGAGCAGTAGCGGCGGGTAGACTGCGACTCATTATTTATAATACATCAAAGAATATACAAGATTTAGTACTGCGCCTTTCCCTACAAGAAATTTGTTTGCTAACTTTTAACAAGGCTGTCTGTCAATCATCGAAACATGAAATTTTCCCAAGAGCGCCATATTCTATAAGTATGTAATGTCAGTTGAAAATATTGTATTGTTACCAACTTAGTGTACAAGCTTTTACGTCAGCTTTGACTTCTACAATACTTCAGTTCGGATAACTTACGTTCTTAGTTGAGGAAAATATCGTTTTCATTTTAAAGGATTTCAAATCAGAATTCGGTGGTTTCGACACTTTCCTATTCACGCAGTATCAAAATTAATTTTTAATAAATATCAATACAATATTGTTAGCTGTCAATTATTTATCTAAATGAGATTTTTTACCAATACTCTACAGTACAAATATAATATATAAGACTTAACCATTTTTTTAAAACTTAAATTCGATTACACGTGTGAATAGTGGTTAATAATTGTATCTTCATCACACTTTTCTGACAATAAAGGGGGTGTAAAATGTACGATTTTAATAATGCTTTGACTGGAATGTTTGATGATGATGACACAATGATGATCGGTCAATTGATAATGCTCGCTGTGAACGAAACCGACTGTGATCTTAATAACATAAATATGTCGAATAAGTAAAAAAACACATATATTATTTGATTTATATATGACCAAAGATTTACAGGAAAAATACTCTTATGAAAGTATACATCGTAAGAGTGTCGCTACTATGCGAAATATTTTCTTTTACGCTGGGTGTGGTCTCCGGTTAGTTTCTCTCAACATAGATTTTCACTCTTGTAGATAAGTAAGACGGTGGTCATTTATATTTTTTGTTTTTCTGCTCTAAAAATATCCGCATTGGGATTTAGTTTAATCTCTTACATATTAAAATATTAATTTCAAATTCATAATACGTTTCAATAGATTTTTGATTCAGACTCGTAACAACATAAATCAGTGAATTATTTATTGTACGATAATTTTTCGGGGGTGCAGCAATAAATGTTTGGGATCACTGCAATAAGCGAATGCGTTGTAATAACTTGTTCATTTCCACTTGACTTAACCCTGTGAGTCCCGCAGCGCTTGATGTATTGCCGCTCGAATAAATCCGAATTAATTGTTATTTGACTATGAAAAAATTCAAAGCAATTTCCAGAGTTTCAAATTTTGGTCACTTCACGTTTGTGGTTGGTAAACTTTGACTTCTTTGAAATATACGATTTCTAAAAACTCAGTAAATGTAGTAAAAGCTCGGCTTAGATTTTATAGAACTTGCAAAACTTCTGAAAGGAATTAAATGTTTTTATGTGACTCGTTACAATTTCGTTCGTTTATAAGTTCTTAAAAAGGGAATGGTGGAAAGTTAAATTGTTTTCACAATATAAACAATTATTGATGATTTAAAATTGTACATTATTTGACAAGAATAATATGTGTTAAATATTTGCATTTCAATATAGAAATAAAAAACAGTGTCCTTTTCAATAAAATTCTGTATTTGATTGATTGAAGATATCCGTTAAACAAGACAATAGCGGTGACAATGGTGATTTCTACTATTGGGTCTAGAATTATAATCCACATTCCATACCGAAGTGATTTACCAACAAAACGTGCTAAGATGGACAAAACACATCATGAATATTTTCTTTTGATTTAAAAACAAAAATCTAATCTTCTTGCGGACAATGAACTGAAGTTATTTTATAGTCGTCATTGAATTATAAAATAAATAACATTTTCTCCATCCAAAAATATCTCCAATATCATAATTGGAAAGCTTTACTTTCATTCGTCATGTATGTCCAGATGTGACAACTCCGAGTTGATTATCTAAACACCCCTTTCTTGTTTTGAGCGATTTGCAGATTTCCATGTTTTGGAAAATATTATAGACGCACATTGCATAGTTAAATTACAGTGGCAAGTTGAAAGTTTAAGAACCACGCACTATCTAATGAGCTAATTTTTTTCTTGATCATGTTTGTGTGTTAGGGTTTAATTTTATTTTGTGGCAAAGATTGTCGAAACGAATAAATTTCTGCTTAAATTTACTAGACAGATACATCATTCGTTGTGATTCATTTTTTTTTAACGCGATTTCGTTTTGCAATTTAAAATATTAAATATTTATCTACCGAAGTACTGTAAAATATTTGATATACTACAAAATTTACTTGTACTTAAAATGTTAAGAATAAACCGAGAGAAAAGCGAACATTTCAAAGGTAACTCCATCGTATGTATGTATAGTTGTTTTCATTAATGTAAATATACTTGAAGCAATACAAATAATACAAAATCAAAGTACGCTGTACGAAAATTTCATGGAAAACTTTTAATTGCTGCAAATGATGCTATGCGATGGAAATATATTCAAAGAGTTAAAAGGTGAATTTACAAACACTTTACTTGAATTTTCTTCATGAAGCAGGTGAGTTTTGACACATCATATACTCTTTTACGTAAGCATACAAGTTGTTCTCAGTACTTGTTTATTTAAAATAAATATTTTTAATACAATATTGTTTCCCTCGAAAGCACATAAAAGCCAAATATATATACTAAACATTTCAGAGTGTACTTGAAGGTAAGCACCGCATAATCTAAGTTTTTATAATATAGTACTGGGGTGGGGTACCTTCTCTTGTCTAAAGGCCGCATAAATCTTTTACTAGCATTAAAAAACTTTTCAAGCATCTTTTTAATATAAAATTATTTAGGAAGCATTTTTATTATTTTATATCTTTCCTCACTATAGTCAGACGCTGTCGAATAATATATTCACAGTATCGAGGATGATCTTCATCACATACAGCGAAGGGGTTTAATGGGGCTCGCACGAACCCCTTGTTAAATTTTAATAAGGCAAGCGAGGCCCTCTATCATTTAGGAAAAAACAATACTCTCAGATCAAATGAGACATTACTGCAATTTCTGACTTATATATCATCTAGGACAGCTTCAGTATACACAGTAGTACATTTTTGACCATTAATATTGATAAGTTTAAGGTAAATTGCTTCTTGTTACATATTAAAAGTGTATTAAGTAACAATCGATTGCTTATTTAAGTATTGCATATAATTCCATCGGAGTGATAATCACTGCTTTCCCAGAACACTGAGAATTGCTTTGATATAAAGCGAGCCCCTTGTTAACGTATTGGCAGCCCACCGCTGATCACATAAAGTCATTATATTGTGTTGGTGAAAGAAAGACCATATCAATTGCGTATTCACTTATTATATAATAAAATTATAATTGTTTTGAAAAAATCTATGCTATCACAACTCACAACTACTTAATTACTTAAAGTACAACTGCGAAATATTTAACGGAATATTAGTAATGAAAGAAAGTAGAGCTGTAGAATTTAATAAAGTATGGACACACTTTCTATCTTCCGTGATAATTCCTAATCTTTCAGCACCAATAAATCAAAAGGTTTCTGTCTGGGTTGGTCTACCATACATTATTTACTCTCAACGAGATAACATGTGTAAGAAAAACCTAAAAATACCTTATCTATCTTGGCATTTTTTATTGTTAACAATTGTAAATCTATTACCCTCACTTAATAAACCTTTTTCCGGGAAAAAACCACAAATAATGAAACACTAAATAACAAGAGAAAATTACTGCTTTTTTTTTCAAGAATCTTAACCTCGACTTACTAATGAAATAAAAACTAATGAAGTAAAACTTTTCACTTTCGTTTTGGGCGAAAGCTCCCTGCTCTCGACCCCGAATAATATATCAAAGAGGGAAAAATAGTCCTAATAGGTAAAAATGAAATCCTGTGAGCCAGGGGTTTTCAAACAACTGCGGGTTAAATCACTACAGTAGATTTTTATTCAACCTACATAAATGTTTATTTGGAAAATAATGAAAAAGCGTTCGACTTTTTATCATGGAAAAAGTTTTATAATACATCAGAGTAGTTACTTTAAAATATGGGCCCATTAGAGGTGAAGTGAGTCAAGTGGTATTTTAGAAAAAATATGTTTGATGCGTTGTAATATTCTACGTGTACTTCAATTGACAAAATCTTCAAAACAAAAATTAAGTGAAGAAGCCATGTGGTATCGTAGGAAAATGATCCACGTTTTTCAGCATCTTTAAATCGAAGTAAACTCAGTTAAAACACATTGCAATAGTGTTATCTCCGTAAAAAATCCAATCCACCAAAACACCAAGTAACGACGTGACAGTACTTTAAAGTCCAAGAAAATACAGGAATATACTCTTCCTTAATTCCCTTATCCATGTATTTAATGTGTTTTTCATCACATATATATGTCGAGAAAATCGGTCATAACAATTTCCAGATAAATAAATTCGTTCGACTATTGTTTTAAGCATACATATTATATTTTATCGTAGCAAAAACATGGCATCGTGCATGTGCAGACATTTTATCTAATATATGAAAATGAATGTTTGTTTGTTCATATTGTATGCGTTGCCACACCGCTCATCCGATTGCTATAAAATTTTGACAAACCTTTTGCTTGCATTTCCGGGAAGCTTATAGGCAAATTAACTTACAGTAGGTCTAATATATAAAAATCAATGTTTGTATGTCTGCCATACAGTTCATTTTGACAACATATGCTTGCACTTGCGTGAAGCTTATAGTACTATTAACTAACAGTATGTGGCGCGTGTGTCGTACCATAAACAATCGGCAGCAAACGTCAAACATCATAAGACAAAAAAAAGAAAACATGCACTTCAATAAACACAATTGAAACACAAACACTTTCCTTCTTTGGGTGGCATTACAACGCTTGCCGGGAACCTGCTAGTAGGATATTAAAATTCATCGTATAAAAAAAAATCTTTATAAATATTATCGATTATTATCACACCATAGTTTTATGTTTCAGAAAGATTGCTTTTTATTATTTTCATATGTTTTTGTAACTACCGTAGCATTAGAAGATTTTGCATCTCTGACGTGGGGCGTACCTACTTGCCGCATATGTGTAGGCAAAGCTTTTAAGTGAAATTCGTTTACAAATAACGAAAATAACCTTACACCTCCTACGCACAAATTGCACTTAACTTTCAGCTTGAAGTATATTATATTCAGATAAAAACAATAAATGTATATAATTCTACTTAGCCAACATTAGACCCCTTTCAAAAAAAAGCAAACAGATAAAATAAATCAGTTAAACGAGTCCTAATGCATTTTTTATATTTTTATCAAGGACCTTAAAATACTTTAAGCGATCTTACATATAACTCGATCAAGGTTTTGAATCCCCGAACGGATTGATTTGCATCCAACGAAATGTCACTCTCTTTCAATTGTACCCTCAAAACTTGGCAACGACATGATGATATAAGTTCTATGAGATTTTTTAAAAGTCAATCAAGATCAAGTCACTCATGCAAAAGTATTCCAATGTCAGAAAAACATCTTAAATTAGTTTTTATTTTGTTAAAATCCGAAACCGGCTCGATCACTGTAGGAAAATCTTTTACCGCTAGACCTGCGAACAACTTGTTAAATTAAAAAAAAAAAAAAACAATATTCTTCTTAAAAATTAGTACCATATATACTGTATTTTTGACATACATATTACGTAATATATGATGGTTTAAGTATAACTTTAATCTTAGAACAATTAACTTTGTCAATCTGAGGTGGAAATAATTTTATTCCAGTTATTAATTTTAATAATTTTCCGCTAAATTGAGTATTGGTTTAATAATTATTGCGTATAATTTAAGGAGTAATAGAAAAATCCAACCCTTCCCTACGGTAGCCGGTAAATTGCTCGAATGGAAATTGCTCGAATTACAAATTATTCGAATTGCGTGGTTATTTAAAAGATTTTTCACGACTTTTTCTACGAATTTCATTTTTATCTTGTGCGACACTTGTTTAGAGAGTGAAATATAAAAATAATTTTCGCAAGTATTTATTTTAACCGTGTTCGCTCCAAATGCGGAACATATAATCTTTTAATGGAGTTTATCTCAACAGAAGTGTTTCTACGAGAACTGCCTATTAATTAGTTACTCAAACTGTTTCTATATATTTCCAGAACACATAGAAGACTAGGGCTAAGACAGAACAAACGGACAGAACAAACGGAAACAAATTGATTATCTTGTTATTCGAGCAATTTCCATTCGAGCAATTTACCGGGAACCCTTCCCTACACACTGTGAATATGCCTTTGAAGCCAGCTTACCGACGTATACCTCTTGAACACGATGTATCAAACAATTTTTCCCACCCACATAATAACGACTCTTACTTTTAAGTTTGTTTCAATATAATATATGTATATTACATTTTATTCAAAGCAGGAACTCTAGAGCAATAAATAAAAATATTGTTGGTCTATCATTTCGTATATTGATTGGCATATCCTGTCATACCAAAGGAAGTGTATAAATAAAAGTCTACCGAGGAATATGTAAATGCACACGTAAATAATGCATTCTTCTCAATATAATTAACTACACACGGCTAATTTTGTAGGAAGAAAAACAGGACGCGTGTTAGGATAGTTAATGAATTGCTTTGACTTTGACAAAAAGAAAATAAATGATCAGCGGCGCTGTTTGCACACCGTGTAATCCAACACACATGGGCGATATAACTCCGTGCACAAGTCATACACAAAGGAATCTAAAAAATATTATTATTTTCGGTTTTTATTTATTTGTTAAAAAAACACGAAAATTATTGACATTACTGATTGAATGGCAATACGGGATTATATATATATATATGACTTAATTACTTTTAATGTTTCACCGTCAATTATTGGTGGAAAAACATTTTATTTCAAAAAACACTTTTTTACTAATTCCACATTATTTGTTTCAGATCAGAAACGGTTCCACTTATAGCGTATATTATCAACTGATGAAATATAAAAATAAAATACTACAAAAATAATGTCAATAACAAGGTGTGACAAACAATTGTCAAAAGATTTGCAAGAATAATACAATTTTTTTCAATAAATGATACTTAATTATTTATAATTAAAATAATGCTTTCCATGTGTCAAAATATTAACTGATAATCCACGCCATGACTGAAACCGTCCTGATTTAAAAAAATTGTTTGTAGAATTAATACATTAGTGTTTTATTTTTTATTATAACTTATTTAATACTGGTATTACAAAAAAATGGGCAAATCAAAAATAAGCCACATAAGATGACAGTGACAAACTAAATATAATAAATAATTGAAATATTTATGTATTTAATAAAAAAAGCATGCAAATAGACTGATTTTTTTTCTATCCATTTATTGAAAAATCGGCATTCAACAACTCAAAGACACAACTATAAACGAAATCATCCAAATTAATTAAAAACTAAAACCCTATTTATTATATACCTAGTAACGTCTTATTAAAATTGTGTTCACTTTTCGGTTCTTAAATTATTTCAATAAACTATAGAATTATAATTTCACTGTAGAAAATATAAAAATACGGAGTGTAAGGTCAAATGCGGGCTAGAGGGGTCTCACAGGGGCTCGTGCGATCCCCTTTTTAAATTCGATTTGGGCTGACGAGCCACTTGTTCAATTAAGAAAAAAATATTTGCAGATCAAATAAAGATAAATTTAAGACGCATCGATGTTTCTAATAATAATATTATTTACGATGGTTTAAGTATTATGACATTTGAAACATGGAATTGGACAAAAAGAATATATATATATATATAAAACACAAAAAGTAACACACAATATATTTACTAATTATTGTGTATAATTCTAAAACGGTAATAAAAATCCACCTCTTACTCGGAACACGGCGAGTAACTTTGAGAATCAGCGAAACCCTTGATAACGTATTGGCAGCCTCCCGCTCAGAACGTAAATATTAAAATTCTCGCTTGCCGCTTTAGTGTCGGACACCTGGAATTAAAATATACAATAAATATTTCCATTACAACTTTGTGTGTTGAATTGCATTCCATGTAAATTGCTTTTTTATGCGCATAGACGAGTTTATATTAAATTATAAATAATTACGACAACTACCTTTCCTGTTTTGTAAACCATATCAGGTTTACCTCACTGGCAAACATCAATTTTATACAATGGTCACATCGCGAATAAATGATATTGTATGAATATGAATGAACGGTCAGGTGTATAGACAACGGAATGAATACAAATTTTCAAAAATAATCTTTTATTGTTTATTATTAGAATAAATAATTAGGTGAGCGTAGCTCAGTCAGTTCATTGGACCCTGCAAGTTGCTTGTTACTACTAAACTATTGAAAAAAATATCTGGGTTGTTGAGTCGGAGTCCTAAAAATCGACTCCTATGTTATATACCATTTTTTTTCATTAGTTACTTTTTTGAAATATAATATATGTGTGCATTGTACGAATCATCGGTAATTTTATTCAACCTTTTATCTAAAAAAAGTATAAGTTAAGATTTCGACTGAAGGTGCTTGGTGGAATTTCAATATTAAATTTGAATCGTTCAAATTATGTACACTCCCACAGATTTTGTCACTAACGACCCGGGTTTCGCCTTTCGGCATCTTCAGGCGTTCGAGTGCACGGATAAACTTGAACTGACAAGTTAATCCGTGCACTTTAAGTTCATCCATGTACTTGAACGCCTGAAGATGCCGAAAGGCGAAACCCGGGTAGTAAGTGACAAAATCTGTGGGAGCGTACGTAATTTGAACGATTCAAATTTAAAGTATAAGTTTTTTAAATATATATAAATGTACTTTATTCTACAGCTATCGCTTTCTATCGCTATAAAACACCGCCAGAATAATTTTGTTGTCAATATTCTTGAGGAAATTAATAAGGAAGAAAGCAAAAAAGTTTGAAGAATTGTCTCCTCCATGCCAAACATAGCAAATGGCCATATTTTTTGCAAACGTTTTTGTATTAGGTTAAATAAAACATGATGCATATTTCTTGGGATGCGAATTAAATGAATATTTGTATTGAAAATTTAAATTCATTACATCAATATTGACAAAAGTTGAGATACGTGCTTGTAGTAAATAATCGACGAAATCAGCTTATGATAAATAAAATAAACTAAGTGGTATTTTTTTAAATTAGTTTAATACGTTATAATATTCTACATGTCTAAAAAAGAAATACACACTGCAATAGTGTTTTTTTTCTATAAAATAAAATATGTAATCCACCAAGTAAAAACGTAATTGTCCTTAAAATTCCAATAGAACAACTTGACTCACTTCACTTCTCAGTGGCTCAAATGATATTTTTTATATGGTTCATGTTTCTTTCATTCGTGAATGTATCTGAAATAGAAAAGTATTTTCTTCTTCTTCTCATTTTCTAATAAATACCTCACAATGCGCTGGATTCATATTTATTTATGGCTTTTAATAACATTAATTTAATTCTAATATGTATTGCAAATATGTAACAATAACAAAAGCTTTTATTCTTTAAGAAGCATCGTCAGACAAAATATCGCAATTTTTTCATCTCTCAGTTCACAAATTAGTACACTATTGATGACATTGTTAAAAATCATGATGTCATTTTAAAATCGGAGTTTGAGGTAGATTGTAAGTCAATGTCGGAGTCATGGAGTTTTAACGACTCCACGGCTCTTCCAAATACGTAATGTGTTACTATATTATATATAATTACGTTATGCTAATGACAGGAAATATTACTTCAAACTTGCTTTTACTTTTCTGGGAGAGAAACTCAAATCAAGTCCATGAAAAGTTTAATGCTTATGAGATTTATGAGTATAAATCAGGCGCGTATACGCTTACAATTATATTCGTGTGTGTGCAGGGAATTGACACGTGCAAATTTCATGGCAAAAGATTCCCTAGAGTTTTCAGAGATATATCGGAATTTCATACTCACGATAAATTAACATACCTTTAAAGCCAGTAATCAAATAATTAATTCATAAATCATTTCCTAACATATTATTCGATCACTTCAGAGTTCCGATGTTCTTATTTCGTATGTTGATTATCTACATCAGGGATGCGCTACTGAAATCACTTGGTGGGACAAATAAAATAATGGGTGTCTCTGATGGGCCACCCAACCTTAACAATCAAATGATATTTTTTGTATTAATAATAAACACACATCTCACAATTAAAAAAAAAAAAAAACTTTTACCATTTATTTGACTTGTATAATATTTTTTAACGTCGACCGGTAATTTGGACGTCGCGCATCACAATAGATTAGTTCAATTTTTATCAGTCAATTTGTTTTGACACTTAAGAAAAATGACTAGCAGCGATATGTAGTGTCAAATGCAGTATAATGCACATTGCTAATTTCCTCAATTACGGAAATTTATCTTCAATGATATGTTTTTGATAAATTTCTTGTATTTTATTTTCTTCGAACATGATTTTCATTGCAATATTTGATTGCAGATCTATTTAAGCTCCATTTGTAAATCGACATCAAACGGGGTTAGAAAAATTGTAAACATTTTCTCATCTTTTGGATAAATGAAAATCTATCGTCGAATACTTTGATTATTTTGTAACTTCATTATCATATTTAAAATAGTTTTTTCTGCCACTAATAAATTTATTTAATAATTTAAAATTCATTGCATTCTTCGTACTAAAAATTTATAAAAATTCAAAAATCTCGAAGGTCCACACTAAGCCTTCAATGGAGCCACATGTGGCCCGCGGGTCATGATTTGGGCATGCCTGATCTACATCTAATCAAGGATGACTTTCTGTTTCATTTATTTCACAAACCGTTCATTGTAACACCGTTATTTCACATTATATTTTCATCTCTGACAAAAGACAATTCTTTGTTTCTTAAATATTCAAACATTACAGCTTTTAAATGACACTAAATTAAATGTTTAGAAAAAATATTTGATAACAACTTAATTCGTATGCTTAAATTATTAACTATCTACGAAACACACACTTGAAGCATAATTAAACAAGCCCAGATCAAAATATACCTACGTTACCTATATGATGAATCTCTTATATATACGTTTTCTTGCATTACAAAGTGAGGGTTTGGTATACCGTTATTACCGGTAAACAAACATTCCGGTTTTTTTGCAAATATAATATACCGGTGTTTTTTTAATGGTTCGTTTATGACGTTTCAATTATTTTATTATTGTTTCTCCAAAAAGCGTTGAATCTGAAACGGCTTTTATTTCATTCAGCCTTTTTTCATGTACGGTTATGGCACAGTTTTTTGAATATTTCTTATTAAATGCTGGTATCAATCAATGTTATCTCTTCGAGCGTGGTCGCGCAGCTTATTGAAAGCCTCCGCGCACTCATTCTGGGTTGGCTCGCACCCCACTACAACTAAGATTGTTTTTTTTATATTTAGATAACATAACTATGATCAAATTCTTATCAATTATCAGAAAAAGAAATTGATCTCAATGGACATTATGTATATGTGTTATAAAATTAGTTAAAAGAAACGGTGTAAAAAACTTAAATACATTTATAAAACATGTTAATAACTTTAATATCGACTAATTATTTGTTTCATTTTGTTTATTTTCTTATTTTTTGCTTCATTTTATTTTATGTAAAAAAATGCGTTCTGTTATTTCTTGTCTTATTGAACCTTTTCAGTACCGCGATGTTTTAAGCTAAAAAACATTCACTCACATACCTATCGCATGTTTTTAATAATTTTTGAATAGTTTTAAAAAATCGAACTGAATTTATGAATATTAAAAGTTTACTTATAAAATGTTACTTATATAGTTTAATATTTTCAAGTTACATTCGTGGTTTTCAGTGGCTTTACGGTATTCACGCCCTTCGTATGTAGCGGCCACCAGTGGCCTTACGGTACTGAAGCGGTTAATACACTTAAAAGTAAAAAAATATTTATCAATTATCAAACAATAATATGTTTTACTGTGCAAATAAAAACAAAAAGAAACACATTTTTACATCAAATATATGCGATCCCGATTTGTCGTAATTATTGTTATTTCCAATACCGGGATTGACATATTTGTCCTGTATTTCAATCCCTGGGCAGAGTGAACGAGTTGATATTTTGAAACGGTTGCGTAGACACAGTTGAGTGTTTGCTTTGAAACTCTAGAAGGCGAGGCAGCAAGTTCTTCTTCAACCTTTGACAGTTAATAAAAGAATATAAAAAATATATTGTCTGTTTTCTTTTCAACGAGTAGGCACTTTGTTGTTTTAAATCACTTGAAAACAGATCGCATAGGTACCTACATATAATACTTTCTTTAGCAGTCTCTCGTACAATAGAATGTTCAGATTTTTTTACTTACGTCGTAATTGTAATTATTTTTTTTTACTTCATATTTCTTCATGAGTAAGTAATCTACATATACTGACTATATGCAATATTTAAAAATGTTCATCCTTCACCCAAGACCCTCCCGCCCCGAGATTAGCGAGATTGATAAGCCAGACCAGGGGTAGGGAACCTTTTCATTTATAAAGGCCACTTTCATTCATCTGATTCTACATAAGGCCGCAGTAAAGAAAACGTTAACACTACTCCCCTTTTTTTCGACTGTCGAACATAAAATGGGTTGATAAACCCCTTACTCTCCTCGAAAAAAATAGACGTTGGACACCTGACTTACAAGCAGTTCTCGAAGAAAAAATATGTCTATGCACTTCCATTAGGAGGCCATATTACTACTTCTCCATATTACCATATTGAGGCATGATTACTCTACATTGGGAGCGAACATGGATGTATAAACAGGATTAATCGGCATTGGAGTTTTCTTGTGCAAGGAATCACCAAACCTCGTAAAAATACATAACGAAAGACTTACATACATACAGTACAAAACTACTGCTCGGTCACTGCGATCGTAACACCAAATGTGATATTTTCAGATATATAATAATTATTTTCAATAACTTATCTCTTTGGGTGGCTCCAGGATGTGTACAAAAGATCGTACAAATATATCATGTACATACATAACATAAATGGTTTGATATTTTTGGCTTTTGACTTGTTAAACACGAAACGAGTAGCAGTGCTCTTCGTCGAAAAAATGTTTGCATATTAAATAAAGAAAAAGCCTCCGAAAATATTTACATTATCTTAGTGGGCACTGAAAGACGCAGGACCATTCTTGAGAGGCGCACATAAGTAGGTTCCCAAGTACCCCGCCAACGAACCCACAAGTAGTGAATACGACCCAAAAAAGCGAGTAAAACGACTCGCCAGGGATCTGAAGTGGCGGGTCGAGGCCTCGGGGAGCGCTGAGTGCACTTGGCAGCGCCCCCCGCGTCTTGCGCCCCATGCGCGATGACAAATTAAGTGGGGACCTCAGGACAGAAAACAAACCAACACCTGAATTTCACCTAAGTATGGAATTAATTCAACGCTTTTTTGAAGAACAAATTACTCACAATAGGGATTTTTTTAGTAAACGGCCTGAAATTAAAATAAAAAAAATATATGAAAACATTTGCATGAACTGTGAATAAATTATATGACACACTCAGCGTAAAAATTTACCACAATTTAAAAATGATTGTACAAATCATTAAGCCTATATATTGCGAGTCCGGACTCCTTTTTTTCTATCGATAGCGTTGAGGAAGGCGACCATAAAACGTTAGAGCTACAAATACCAGGTGGTTGTAGGAAACCAACTTAAGTCCATTTTTTTCCATAAAGTATACGTTTAAGAAAAATGCGCACATGAAAACCACACGAATGACAGATGCCGAACAATAAATAATACATACAAATAATTTCTCAAAGCTTTTGTATCGATTCTCGTACAAAAATAAATACATAAAGTAATGTAAAATAAAGAAAAAAAAAACATTAAATTTATTATGAAATAATAAATATCTTAAAATTTAGGATGTTATAGTAAGTAAGATTATGATACATAATAGTATATATATCCAGTGGTGTAGTGGGACCAGGTCGGGCCAGGTCGGCGACCTGACACCTGAAAATGATCCAGGGTGTCGCCCTGCCACCTTTTTGACCTGCAACATAATTTTCAAGTAGATACATATATTCAAAATACTGTTCATCAAATTTAAAAGCTTTATATAAAATTTTCAAAATTCAAAATTAGGTATTGTAAAACGAATATTCGAAAACAAGTACAAGTGTGCGTTTTTTTATTGATTTGATTGTTAAAACTTGTGGGTTTTTAACTTCGGATGGATATAAAAAAATAGGGAAGAAATCAATGACCGACCTGGTACCTATTTATTTATCAATACACCACTGTATATAACTTCTACAACGGTGGTGTTAAGAGCGATTAGTTAATCACTATTCCTCATATCCCTTCACTCATATCCCTTCTCTCTTCAAAATAGAGTTACAAGTAACAAGCACTATAAACACTAATATTGAGATACCTCCAATACAAGGGCATACGTCATTGGTAGCGGATATGGATTTAAAAAATATATAGCTTCTAAGTATCACCGGATTACCCCATAAGCGCAAGAGGCGTGCAGTATGGGCCTCTAAATAGATAATATAATATAAAGCCTATATATTTTTAATTAGGTTTTAAATACTTTCTCAAGTTTTTAAAATATAAAATTGCATCTGAAAGCGTAATAATATATCTTATGCAACATACTAATTTCTTATACCAACTGATCTATAATAATAGTTAGTATGTAAATCTCTCATAAAAGCAGGGAGACAAAAAAGATCTCAACGATTCCCAGCACTGACAGGAACGCGCTTGAATAATATTTTCACTGAAAACACGACTCCGGAGACAGATTTATTCAGAACTAATGTTGTTCATTTGGATTGAGTCTCACACTATTCAACAGGGCGGCCAAATGTCTGAAAAAAAAATATTTATTCTACAAATTTTATCAAGGAAAAAACATGAATTAATTTTAGATATTTACATCGGATAACTTTCAGCGTTTCCACTGTCAGAACTTGATGGAAATTCAATATATTCACTATTCCACTTTTGTTTTATTTGATTAAGACCGGTTTCGCTTATCAGCAGTTTTCAACTGATGAGCGGAACCAGTTCCGATCATATTTAATAAATGTAGAATTAATTAACATGCTACAAAAGAATACTTTATTTTTTGAATACATCAGATTACATCACCAATCAGAAATAACAATCCGTTTCACATAACGAATAATCATTATTCAGTGGATATAATTACTTTGAAACTTTTCTATAACACGCGGTATTTTTGCATTAACAAGTTTTATTGAATATAATATAGCAATTGGTGACCAAAACAAAAATAATTAACACCAACAAATTATAATGAAGTTGACAATGTTTTGAGTAGAAAAAGTTTGTTCACATAAAATCACCAACTATAAAAAGTGGTTGGTCGATTAATATTTAAAAAAAAATCTATCCCTAAATTTTGTATCCACCTCTAAACTTCAAGACAGAACAAACTTCTTACAATACGTAACCTATTTACACGTCGTTTACTGTATATTAATTAAATTAAATATGACTGGTAATGTTAAGCCAAAATATTATATAGTTACTATTTTTATTTTATTGTATGATAAAAACATCAATATTCAATTTACATATTACTGTAAAAATTTTCATACTTCAAGTTTTAAAAACACGTATGAACTCAAAATTTACACAGGCGCATGACGAAATTTATGGCCATACAGATAAACAATGTGAAATTAATAAAGTTTTATAATTTTTGACAGCCCTGGTGACTGGTGTTCATCTGTATTATTTTAAGACAGTAGACGAAACTAAAACTTACATTTCTACTCGTCATTATTTTGTATTCATGTACGGAGAGTAAGTAGGTAGTTTTAGAGGTGATCGCAAGATACTCGTTACTACTGAGACCTCTTAAGCCCCTGACAATATAGTGCACGTATAGTCTGTCCACTGTAACCAGATTATTACAGGCATCAATGAATATGACAACAATATATAATGATAACTTGACATACTAGCTTTATTGGTTCCGTGACTGTGTTTTTTAATAAGAATACAATACACGTATAGGTAAACAACAAACATTTGTCGTATTGAATGAAATATAAAAAATATTATCTTATTCTGCTTGATTCTGCACGCTTTAGCAAAAACCTCTCCAAAGAGGTTTAATCGTTTTCTTTTCTGCAACAGTGGCATTCAAAAGCTCCGGCGCACGACCAGTTGCATTTATTGTCTGTAAACTCTGAAAGTTTTTCCCAAATTCTCTACATTTTTTTTTATCTCACTTTAAGAGATAAACTCCCACATCTGGCTCCTCCGTGGTACCAATTTTCTGCAAAATTTCTTTATGCTGCTGAGAGTGTATTTATTTTTATTTTTTCGGATTCGGTTTTTCAACTCTTTCATCCACCTTTAAGCCAGCGTACTTTCTGTATTAACTGTATAAATAAATCGACCGAGCGTCGGTTCATATCTATAAAAACTCTAAAGTAAAGGCATTCGTGACGGTAAAGATTTAACTGTATTCTCTAAAAGATTAGTGAACTAATACTGCTTTGCATACTATAATGAATTTTAAAAATTGATTCAAAAAATCCTTTTGTTTCATCACTTTTAACAACATCTTTTTTTTGACAAAATTATCTAAAAAAGGTTTGGAGCTAGTGCAAACTTTTTAAAAAAAAACCTTTGGAGTGCAAAGGCTTAAATACATTGGATCTTTATTTTAGGATATAGCGAGAAATGTGCCAAAAATTTTTTTTTCAAGTGACACGCCGTCTAGGATATCTTTTTAAATGCCGAGTGACTGAATCTGTAACACTTTTGTAGGTTACTTTTAATGGCTTAAACAATTTATATAAATTGGAATTACATAATAAATACAACACTTTTCTTACTAATTTCACAAGTTATGGAATACGTACAAGCAAGCGCTTTATGTTTTTTTATATAATGAATGCCTTCTTCCAAGAATTGACACTTAATACTAGGGCTTGTCGGTTTTCAAAAACTTGTGACATTCGAAAACCGGTTTTTCAACTTCGTAACCGGTTGTGCCGAATTTTCCATAAACGAGTCTATAAACAAAAAGACAGAAAATTTGGATCTTTTATTTGATGGATTAAAGACCATATGCCCCACGTCATTAATGACCCAGCGAAAGGGTACTTTCGATATCAGGAAATTTTGTTACAAAACGAGTAGTAGACGCTTTGTGTTTTCTTAAATCATATTTTCTGAAGAGTAGCACCAAATAATTTCTTGTTGAGCATTATTATGTGTATAAATAAACAACATAAAAAATTGATCTTTTTCTCGCTATTTCAATTGAATTATCCATTTTTTGTAAAACTTCGAAAACCGGATAAAGCCGGTTTTCTAACAATATTGACATTCGACAACCGGTTTTTTCAAAAGTCGGTTTTTGTATAAGCCCTAGTTAACACCTTAAAAGTGAGATCTTATTATGTGTGCACAACTTCATCGATTCAATTGAGACTTTATAAAGGTCAGAAATATGGAGTTTTTTTAATCTTAATCAATCGTTCAAGCAGTGATATCATTATTGTTTTTGAATATGTGTAATAATATAATAGTAATCTGAAATTCTCTTTTTATTTATTTTGAGTGGGTTGACTGTTGTTGCAAAGTTGTCATTTACCTGACCTCTAAAATGGATAAAACGTGTGCTACATAATATTTTCTTTCACAAATTTGAAGGAATACACAAAAATTGTTTATATATATGTATCACCTACGATAACCCGCGTATCACCTACGATAAACCTTTTCTTATTTTTAAATTAAATTTTATTGTTATCAGTGTTTGTTTGTCAAAATCATGAACATGACATGAAATGTTTGAAACTTCGTATATGGCTAGTTGTTAAATGTACAACTGTCCGTTCTCGCAAGGTGCATTCAAAATCTATTTGATTTCTAACCCTCGTGTATGTATCTATTTGATTTCTAATCATTTCTCATACATTATATGTAAAAAAAAATTTTTTTTTAATCCATATGATATGACTTCGTAATAGAGGTGTCTCAAGAGAATTCTCCCGGAACTGCTTGTTAGTCAATTGACCAACTTAACTTTTTCCGAAGAGAGAAAGAATTGAGCTGGTACTTAACTGATCCCTCTCGCTACGGATCGTTGTTTTAGGATTGGAGGGGTGGCGGTGGGGATTATATTCATTACAAACATCCATGTCTTTGAACAGAAATCGAAAAATCAATTGAAAAAATACTATTCATATTGAGTAAAATATAATAAAGAATCAAAAAATAAATAGTTGTATGGTTCTCGGAAGTTAATTAGACCCTTTACAGATATCAATTACAATTATTATTTAAAAATTAAAATAGGACATATGGTTGAACATCATTAAATTGATATCAGATGGGTATTTCCCCTCCAAACACAAATTATTAGCATTGTTACTGTCAGTGGCGGATTAAGCACATAGGAGGCCCCAGGCGCAATAAAATTTGGACGCCATGTTTTTCATAAAAACGACAGAAAAGTCCAAGAAAAATAATAAAAATCTGAACAAAAACTAGATGGGTTATATTGTGTAAGCTATTTTTGAGACCCTTAAAATTCGGAGGCCCGAAGCGCGCGCCTCAAATGCTTATATGGTAATCCACCATTGGTAGTGTCTTTCTTCGTCTCCACGTATTTTTTTTTTACCATGTCCGCTCCCAATGTGGAACATATGGACTCATCATGGAGCTTATCTCAACATAAGTATTTTTACGAGACCTGCTTGTTACTCAACTTCTCTTTCCAAAGAGATTAGGAACAGAAGGATAGGGCTAGGACAGGACTAGCGGTTAGCTTATCGCTCTCGATACGCTCCACGTTTAGTGGAAAAATATTTCACCCTTCATTTATGTTATTAATTGCTTGAAAATATAATAAGAATCAATTCAAACGTAATAACTAAAATAAAATAAAAGTACGATAGAATTAGTCTGCAAATGCTTCTCAAAGAGGCGAAACAAGTCTTCAACGAAGAGCAAAGTTATCAAATGTAATTTACTATTAAAAATAAACAATGTTTCGACCGAATCCATTGAAATTATTTACAAAGATATATAGCTATCTGTTTATTGTCAAAAAAAAATCAAAACTTGCCATGAAAAACGACTCATTTCGACTTGCTTAGCTTTGGACATAATATATAATATTTTATCACAATTCAAATACATTTGATCTAAAACAGAAAAAAATAGTATTTTGATACTAAATAAAACCCTTAGCTTTTTTTAAAGGGGCAATTTACAAACAACACTTTAATTTACAAATCCCTAGTTCCGAAAATAATGTTATTGCTCAAAATGCGAGCGGATATAGCTTACAAAGGTCGTATATTACGATTAATGCTGTTGTACATTTATTTAAAAATCGTGTTTTTTTATTCCGATCGAATTCTTCGTAATGTTTTTTTTTATGAATGTCACAATAAAAGCGTTAAACGACCGACCTAATGGTTTATCGATTCACTTAGTCAAATATTGTTTTAATAACGTCGAAAACAATAAACGTTAATAGCTAGAATAATAATTCTAGCCAATAGCTTTTATTTTCAGCAGCGAGTTTGCTGTTCAAACCTGATAAATGATATGCCCATCGAAATGATTTAATATTTTTGATAGCGAATGCAAATAATGACGTATATGCGATAAATGAAAAATATTGTACACTGGGATCAAATAAAGCCATTCCACTATTGAACGTGTTTTCATTTGTGGCAGCAAAGGATTGAATTGAATCGATGGTACTGTGCTTTGAAATACGCGGACATAAAAAAATAATAATAACATATTCTGACCCACCCACTGACATTTTTATGACAACTAAAACAAAGTAATTCAACATTGTTTTCAGTACTGTGATTCATACCAATATATGTATTGGCTGACTTTAAAAAAACTATGAATTAAGCGCTCTTATAGACTAAACTAGAGGTGGGTAACCTTTTCTTCTCTAAAGGCCGCATTCATTTTTCTGAATCGACATAAGGCCGCAGTAATCATATGACGGGATTGATTAATATTCAATCACTTATCCTACTTTTCCCCCAAACATCTCCAAACCTCGTTTTTTTTAAGCTCACCGAAGAATTTGAAATCCTCAATTCGCTATACTTTTTTCTCAGATATCTCCAAACCTCGTTTTTTCAGAATTGGCCAGAAGGCCGCACGTCGTAGTAGTCTTTTTTTATAAGCAAGAAGTTAAAAGATTCCAAAATAGTTTTCAATTCTTTCAAAATTTTGTTCGCAGGCAGATTTTACCCAGGAATTTACGGATATCCCAAAATTAAAAGACGCGAGAGCTTTTTTTAGCTCTTCCAGGATTTTCCTGTAGCCCCCTAGAACTGTGCTCCCCTTAAATTATTTTTCCCTGTGGCCCCCGGTTTTGAAACCGTGGACTAAACTATGTCACCCAGAGTTCGAAGACTATTTTTCACAGCAAATCCATAGCCGGCAGTCGTGTAAAAAAGGACAACTCCTACTCCAACGCCGACTCTAAATTGATTTTTTCAAATATTTTCGTATAAATAACATATTTCGATACCATCAGATCATTCTAGTTGCCAGATTAATTCGAGTAGATTTTACCAATCAATATGATGAATAGAAAAATATTTTTTTAATATCTTATTCTTCTCCTCTCTTTAAATCTACAAAATATACAGTTTCCTAGATATTTGTACGCAAAATTTAAAAATGTGGACAATTTTGGGGTTGCAGAATCTGTAGTTTCAAATACATGTTAAGAGAATGTCAGATGAAATTGTATCCAAGATGGATATTCCAAAAGAAGCAACCCAAAGACAAGCCAAGAAATAACTGATTCAACCGTAGTGTAGTGTAAAAGATAGGAGGATTGTGGGTAAACTTTGATGACCAAGAACTCGACTAGGCCAATCAAAAAGATACTTAAATGAGACTTGTCTTTTGAAAGTCTTGTCATTAAAAATATTGTCGTGCCATTGAAAATAATCATACTAGTTGGTTGAAAAGAAACTCGATATTTATCGTTTTTGTAGACTGCTGAATGTTCTCAATCAGGTGCAGTAACTGAGAGTCAACAGTAATTCTAGTCCATTTTTCTGAACTGTATGTTATCGCTAGTAAGACTATAGTATTTTCAGTAGATATAAACTATTATTCATATTAAATGAAAAGTCAATGTCTATTTTTTATCATCGTAAAAGCGATTTAATATTTAATTTTTGCGTCTAAGACTAGTCAACATTCAAGTTTTAAAAATGCGATTTAAAATCCGTATTAAAACTAAATAAATATACATGATGTTTTTAAAAAATGATAATTCTCACTAAAAAACACAAATATGAAAATTTTTAACAATTTTAAAATCATATTTAAGAATCATTGCGGAGAAAAAATTAACAATTGTACACAAATATAAATATTATGATAGAGATATTTTAGATTGTAGGATTATTAATTAAACTACATAATAACTCATTTTTACGTCTAAATTAGTAGTAAATGGAGTTACGAGCTTTGCACTTTAGGCTTACAATATTATGAAACATAATGCGAGTATTGGGTGAAGCCAAGATCCTCACAGGGCCATAAATTTAACAATCATCATAAATTACCTGCCAGCTAAACTTTAGCAGCAGTACTGAACGTGTTAAACATTCGCACAAACCATAACGCGTCCATTAACGAAACCGCGCACGAAAAACACCCTTCGGGAATATGACACCACCGACTACATTCGCATTTCCAAAAACAGGTCACAAAAGACCATTTCAGACGTGAATATCCAATCCTAAATAAATATTTTTGTCATGCGGTGGTCTATTATGTTCCAAATCCCTTTTCATATCATACACAAGATTTATTTAATAGAAAACTAACAGGATTTAAATTGTTGTTTGTAAAAATTAACGCGTATAAATTTACTCCTTTCATTGGTCGAATGTTTTTTCAGTGTGACACAATTATTCCTAGACATCTCACTCAAATTTCACAGGCAAAAACAACATGGAAATTGACGATTACTTGCTTACCATAATAACGTACGGATTTTTTTTTTATTCAAGAGTCTTTTCTTTAATATACTAGGGCAAATGTTTTTACAGGCTTTAGACTTCATACAATCTTGCTTTATTATTTCAGTCGGCCATATAGTCAGTCACATTTTACGTTTCGTAATAATCACGTGTCACCTTGAAATAGAACTACAAAAAGACACGCGATATTTTTAAATCAATTTAACGAACTAAAATATAAGTACTAGTCAATCAATATAACTCATTACTGAACCGAGATATTTTCTATTAAGATTATACATGTGTTGCTACTATTCAATTTAAAAAAATATATTGTTAAGAAAAACGATTGTATTGTGTTATTTCTTTTTAAAAAACCCACTGACAAAGCTTCAAGTACCATTTATTTGATGTTACAAGAATAATATAGTATCTCTCAAAGGAACACTTGCGAATTGATACGCTTGAACCATCTTGAATGCCTTACCAAGTAATTATTACTGATCGCTCGGATGACCACTGTCGCAAACAGTGAACTGCCTTTAAGTCCAGACTGTCTATCATAAATTCAGAAAGACTTTAAGCTTTCAAAGGTCTTGTCGCATCGACGCCAAATCGAGGCATTAATGACAGAATAAACTAACTACCTTCTACAAATCTACTAATAAGAAATAAATTATGCACACCTTATTTTTTTGTAACTCTGTTATTTTAATCAACTTGTTCAAGCCAAAAGTGTCCATCTCCGATAAATTATATAAATTTGTTTTTGGAAGTTGACTTCAATCATTTATATCAGATCCTCAGTGTTCAATTAAAGCGTTTCAAAAAATCAGGTAATTTTCAGTAATAAAACGGTACCTAACCAAAACAATATTTCTCCACATATAATGCACATGAAACATAAATAATAACCATATAAATTTATTTATTTTTGAGCATAAAAAAGCTTTATTTGTAAAAGAAATTTAACTAAAATACTATTATATTTCCTATTCATTGTATAAAAATACAGTATTAAAAGGACAAACCCCGTTAACTCCACGTTGCTATGCAAATCAAAACCGGCTAATTTTGTCATCAGATAGTACACGAAGTGTGCCTAATGATGTTTTCCTTTAACAATGTTGCCTTGAGAATGTTTCATATATATGTAACTGACATTCAACGGAAATAGCCAAGTTTGATGAGCAACGACTTAATTACAAACACTTGGGTGATAGTATGGAAACTATTGTAGGAACTTCACTTCAAATTTACATCTTCAAACAAATAATTTACGTTAAGTCAGTGGTGACAATACGGATAGACCTATTTTTGTTTGTAGCATGCAATTAGAATAACAATATCCCTGATTTCTGATTGATGGATAAGTGTGAGTTTGTTTTGAACCAATTCTATGCTAGTCGCGATATTAAGTACTTATTGACCATGACAAAAAGAGTCATAAATAATAGGCAAGTGTATAAATTTTTGTCAGAACTTTGTTTTCTATATTTGAGTTAAACGAACAAAGTCACAGACGTTCAATGCTCTGGATTCAGTTCAGTTTTGAATAATTGTACCTTCACTAATTCACCGTAACATAAATCGTATCGCTAATTAATTATTCAGAACAATCCATTTTAACAGTGCTCATGGTTTCTCAGTAATAATGTATCTGATTGACTCATCTAAGAACATTGAATTAATTTGCAGCTCATTCGCGTGTTGAATGCAAAACCAAACTTGATTGGCCGAAAGCTACCCAATCACACGTCTTCACGGTGAGATGAGCTTATGCTTTGAATATTAATGCAACGGCAAGATGATGGTGTCTCTAAAACCACTTTTGTCTTTCTGTAATTATAATTTTAATTCGATTCATAATTCAAGATGGACACCGCTGTACAAACATTGTTTGCTGTTTTCGTGTACTTTTTTCTCATATGGCAATTAGATATGGTCACACTTAAGGCAATATCTGTGAAAACTGTCAATAAGGGAGATTTTCAAAAGAACGAGCAAAATAAAAGGATCTTACATTTTTAAATAATTGTACTATCTGTCAATTCGCAACTTTTTAATTCTTTCAATTTATATTTTTTTTCGTCAGAGATCAATCCCGAGAATCCCGAAAGTCCAGATCCCTAAATCCTGGGATAAAAAATGGTCCGGGATTGGATGCCCTAGTCACAATTTATAATTTCATAATCTCTATCTTATTAAAAAACAGGAGACATTTGGATTAAAATAATTGAACAACTTGGAGTCTGGAAGAACGTTATATATTTAGAAGCCGCGCGTCACTTCTACAAACAATACGAAACTTCTAGAAAGAAATGTTTAAAGCAACTCAAAGTATAATACTTATTGTTCTTTATTTATTCAGGAACGTAACTGAGATGCGTAAACGTCTACAGCTAAAAACTAATCGGTTTTTTTTTTAAATAACAATTTTTTTTTTTTGAATAATCGACGGTGACTTTTACGGCTTTATCTGGCATTCAAAATGATCGGCCATTAACGTTTCCCGCGAAATTACTATTTAATCTTACAATAGTGTTATTTTTCTACTGAATCGATTCTTACCATTAAGAGAAAAAAAATATTCCGTTTTACGGCCGTCAAAATAGTATAACTCCCGCTTTGCATATCAAATTGAAGATTAATTCCAAGCAGTTTTAAAAAGACGATTACAGCCTTATTCTCAACAGGTGAATTCACACCTCGTAGAACGTATAAACTAAGGCCTGTTTGCACACACTCGTTCATTCGAAACAAACCATTATTGGGTTTCGCACTAAAAAAACAGTTTACTTAACTTTATTAATTTACTTAGTGTATAAATTATTATTTGATTGAATAGCACTCTCTATTACTGCAGGGTAAGCGGTCAAATGGTAAACGTCGTTCATTAAATTTGGTTGCAGTTCTCACGAGTTTGAATCCCAGTCCGGGCAGTTTTATATAATTTATTATTTGAATAATGTATGGATAAATGTTTGAAGACATGGATGTCTTCTATATCAAAATTCTCTCCTATACTTCCGATCATAAAAACGGGACGTCGGCATGTCCTAGCTCTATCATTCTATATTTATTCAACTGCTAACAAGCAGTCCTCGTAAACTTCTATTGGGATAATCAACTAATCGATTTTTTTTTTCTTACACTTATTTTTCCAAACATAACAACTAAGCCAGAAAAAAATATGAGCTTAACTAATGATCTCCGTGAAAACTCTTATCAAAACATATATGTTCAAGACATCACAACTTTTGTTTTGAAATAAGCGAGTAGGTCTCAATTCATTCAAAGATACTATCCTGTACGTATTGAGTTTTGTATAATTGCTCCTAAGACACTTTTTGCAATCAGTCGAGAGCGTCTAGGGTTTAACGTACCCTGAGAAGATCAAGATGTTCTTAATACATTCAAGTGCGTGGGACACTGTCTATCACAAAAGCGAACATAATTTTGTTATATTATTTAATTGGATACACTTGTTGATGATGGGGGAAAGATAAAACCCGGGTCGTAAGTAACAAAATATGTGGAAGGGAAAAAAATACCGATTCAAATTGAATATAGAAAATCCACCGTATGTAATATCAATAATTTTTATTATTTGAAATAGACAACACATGTAAATATAACCTTCTGGAAAAGATATGAAAAGAAAATATCTTGAAATAGCAAATAATTATTTAAAAGTGACGAAAAATATCCATTTCTTTTTTATTTTATTTTTGCACGGTGGTCTCCGGAACGAATTTACGTGTAAAAAAACGCGTGTAGTTCAGTCGTCGTGAATTTTATTACAATAACCTATTTCTTTCGGAATTAATAAATATTTGTTGGTCGCTGTTAAAACAACAGGTAGGTATAACTTAATTAAGATTTTCGTTCATTAAACGCAGAACAAAATGTTTGAGACATTAGGCTATTGTGTGAACACGCACCAAAGGCGCATTCGCATTTACATTTTGATTATTTTTTCGTAAAAATTCCACTGCATTCATAAATCATCGCAGGACAAATCACAAAAAAAAAATGTATTTGCATAAACGAAACAACAGAGGATATCGAACGAGAGATTATTTTCTTTTGCTATTTTTTTTCCACCACAATACAATTTGCGACGTCATTGTTGACGAAATTTAGTCAACAATTTCCGTTGACATTGTTGCTGTGGTAATACAAAGTTGGCAGTCTTCACCTACTTACAAGAAATTTGTAATTGGTAATATTTTTTTGTAAAAAAGAGGGGTTGAGCGACAGTTCTCGTAAAAAAAACTTCTGTTGATATGCCTCAATTAAGAGGCCATATGCACCACATTGGTAGCGGACGTAAATAAAATCTATTTTATAACTTTACTGTTATACTTTCTCTAAAGTGTTCACAAGTATTTATTTAGTTAAAAAGCATTATATTAAAAATAACACACTTTTTTGCACTAATTCTACATTTATTTAATATGATCCGGACCGGTTTCGTTCATCGTGACCGTTTTCAAACGATATAAGTAGTTTCCGACTACATATAAGATATATCATTTATAAGAAATATCTGTCTATTAGATTGGCATAAGCAAATTTTTATTTTTGAATTAAGAGCTCTACCATCAGGGTCAGATTGGTAGGATAAGATCAATTTGGTAAATTTTGTTGTAAATCGAGTTAAATTTAAATATTAGTATAAAATTTGTAAGGTTGTTTATTTTGATACTAATAAAGGAAGATGAAATTATGAAACTAAAAAAAACAATATTTATACTTCAATTTTAAGGTGTTCACTGCCAATACTTGGTGGAAAGACATTATTTTAATAAAAACACAATATTCCTTTCTACTTCATTCCACTTTCAGGACCGGTTTTGTTCATTGCGAGCATTGTCAACTGATAAGAAATATAATGAAACAAAAATGAAAAGTTGTAAACAACAATTGGCATTGAAAATAAATTATCAATTTCATTTTTGTAAAAATAGCATTGTTAAATTATATTTCTTATCAGTTGACAATGCTCACAATGAGCGAAACCGGTCCTGACCTATTAAACAAAGTGGAATGAAGTACAAAGGAATATTATGTTTTTATTAAAATAATGCCTTTCCACCAACTATTGACAGTGAACACCCTAAAAGTGAAAAACATTCTATTCAAAGGATAAAACATAAAATAAAATGCTCGTCATGAATCGATCATATTAAATAAAAATGGAATTCATACAAATGAGTGTTATATTCTTTTCATTGTATACTACTGTTGATTATCAAACGGTTGAAAGGCAATAAATTTTAATGTGCACATAAAAATTAACCGTCGAATAAATATTGCGCCTAACTTCAGACAATAATTAAGAATTTCTGTCACGTCGTATATATTATTTGATATTTGGATCTCGGCGGTTCGCCAGTATCCCACCAAGTCAATCCGATTATTTGTATTATTCTAGATTCTTCCTTTGACTCTACTTATTAAATGGTCATTATAATGATTACATTATTATTACAATCACAACTAAGCTCAGTTCAGTTTTAAGTTTTACATTAAAAAATCGTACATACATGTAGTGACGTGTGTACAAGACAAACAAATTAAAATAAGTCGGTTACTTGGCATCGCCACTCATAAGTGATAGCTTTTCGGTGTTAATCGACAGTCATATTAAAAAAAGATATCTTTTCTGTCTGCAAAGCAATACTAAGTAACTACAGTACAAAACATACTTTACTAACCTGCAATTGGTTCCGAGACACAAATACCTTTAAAGCGAAGACAATAACTCCTGGCCGTTGAAGGTGGTGTATTTGGAATCGTCGGATAACATAAATAATTATTTTTGATGTTTATTTATTGTCACTGTTCTGGCAGAAGTTTAGCAAGTAACAGATTGATAGTTCTAAGTAAACAGCGAATGAAAAAAAATCACCTTTAGTAAACTTGTGTAAATAAATGTATAAAATTTGAACTATTAAAATATAATATTGAAATTCCACCAACTACCTTAAGTCAGAATTATAAAATTTAAATTTTGAGCAACGTCTTTTTATGATAAAGTAGAATAAATTGGTTAATATACACAGGCTTACAGGTCTACTGACTGTTACTTTCTAAATTTACAAAGACAAAGATTGCACAATTTTTAAATTATAAATACAACTCATTAAATTTTTACAATACAAACAGTTTTTGTATATAAGTCAGCGATTTCCAAACTGGGAGGCGCGCCTCCCTGGGGAGGCATGGACTATTGCAAAGGGAGGCGCGAACAGTCCAACATATTTATTTACCCTTTAAAACGTGTCTTTATTACTATATGAAATAAAGTATGGGGAGGCGCGAAGATATTTTTTTCTTCAAAGGGAGGCGCAATGACAAAAAGGTCGGAAACCACTGATATAAGTACAACGAATACTCTTTTTGCACGGTTTCGAAATGACGCGGTAAAATGTAATGGTACCTATCTTTCAATGATCTATTTTTGGACGGCTGTTACGTGGAGCGTATCTCCTGTGTAAAAAGAGGATTAAGCATAATTTAAATTTAAATTTTCTTTGCGGCCCGAAGCCATCACAATTTGTTGTTAAGCGGCACGCTAGAAGAAAAGTTTATCCACGCCTGGTGTAGAGTAAAAACTTGTAATGTGTAAATTAAGAATGAGTTGTAATCTAACTTCATAAGAATTGGATTGGACTATATCGTATTATTGTACAAATTACTCCAGCATGAGCTCCACACCTGTCGAAATCGACCGAAATTTTGATTGCCTGTCATATATTATTTTACCGCGCTTTTACCAAATTAAGGTCGAACGTGAAATCAATTACGCTCGCGTAAAAAACAACGCGCACTTTTCAAATAAAAGTAATTCACGCCGCGTTGAAAACTTTCTTTCAATATCTATAAAAATTGTCTGTGTTTTTGTTTTCGCCGTAAGTGTTATCGGTAAGTATGATGGATACACAGTTTTGTCTTTGCGCAGTGCCGTGGCTATGAATTTTTCTTGTCAGAGTTTAAATAACAATGGTCAGAATTTATATTACAGCTTAACGACCGCACGTTTTTGTATAGAATTTCACCTGGCGGTCGGGCAATTTTGCGAAAAATTCGCAAAAATTGTAATTTTACTAAATTCACTATAATTTGTAAACCAATTGAGATATCTTTACCAAATTTAATTTTATTAGCTTCCAGATACTTCGCCTATACGCATATATGAGTCAGCCGGCCAGCAACCTTTGTTTTTCAAAGACTCAAATACGCGTCCGCGGTCGTTAAGCTGTTAAATGTTCATAATATATCGGTCAGAATAAATACTCATAATTTAAATGAAATATAAAAAAACCTAACCTACTAACCAAAACTCGCAATTAAAATTAGAAACAAAGATCCTAGAAAGAGTGGTAGTATGTCTTCACGTTACATGTGTACATTTTTTAAAAATGATTTATGTATAATCCATCGGGTAAATCAATTTTGATACAATGCTTTTAAATTTTATGAACAGTATTTTTGATATATGAACAATGTACTTGAAAACTAAGCTACAATTCAAAACGGTGGCAGGGCGGTGCCCTGGCTCAATTTTAGGTATCAGCTCGCCGACCTTGCCCCACTACACCACTGGTAATTACCAATGCTCGTGATGATAAGAAAACCTGGGACTCGTGGAATCTTGGGATTGTAATAAACACAGTTATAATTTTGATCAAAAACTCTTCGTATAATGATATTTTTTTCCAATATAATTTTATCTAGTTTTTAATAATCCAAATAGTACGTCACTGCAAACAGGTAAAACAAAGCTTTTTGGCCCACATGTGTATAACACAGAAACTACAGTTAGATAAAGCCGGTATGAAACAAATAAATTATGTTTAGTCATGAATCATGAATTATTAGAGGTGTATCTACAAAAAAATAACAAAAAACGAACAGTATCGATTTCCTTAGTAGGTACCTCAAAGACCTCTAGAGAAATCAATCAGTAGTAAGTTCATGGTTGGTGGATTTATTATTATTGGATGAAGCAATACGTATCTGGTATTAATATTCAGGGAATCTTGAACGATCGAATTTCCGATACTGTAGCCGCGTTGCCAACGCTCTTGGGTGTTTACCGTTTAGTTGCGGTGTCCTCGGGTACGAATTCTTGTGCGGACAATTTTATAAAATTAAATATCTCTCAATCGAATTATGGTTTTGCCTGCAAAGGTATGGATATGACCCATTCAACCCAAAAAACGAGACATGGCGAGAGCATCCTTCGCTCCTTAACCTCCATTGAAACAATTGTTTAAGCATCCTGTTTTTTTTATATCATTATGTTATATTTTTGAATAGATTTTCGACTATACATATAACACATGAATAATTTACAGTTTGTTATTATGTATAATAAACATTGTATATCGGTCTCTCTTAGTATTTATAGTCTCATGGTATTTATAGAAAATATTATTTTTTAGTAAATTTATTTAGCTCAAAAAAATATAAACACAAACAAAAAATTCATATTAGTATATTCTACACTACAATCAAAAATAAGAGAAACCTTTTAACGTCGTAGTTTGTTATAATATTTAATTCTTTCGTATAAAATATTACTTCGTATACTTCTAAAAATTAATCAATATTTTAAAAAAAATATAGAACTGAATAAAAAAAATGCTTATGAATAAAATTTCTTTATCCAAATATATATCGGCCCAGTACGTTTTCACAAGTATTGCTGTTAGTATATACATTCATACTTAGTAAATGTATTTTTTTGTTAAAATCCAACTGGGGAGAAGAATTCGAATATTAAAATCAATTAACGCGACAACTTATACCAGTGGTTCTTAACCGGTGCACCGCGAGCTTATTATAAGTGCACCGCGAAAATAAACGAAAAAATCCGCAAAATAGTAAAAAGCGAAAAATCCGCAAAATAGTGAAAACCGAAAAAGTCAAAAAAAAAATATGTCCACATATTTTTATCGACCTCTTAATTCTGGTGCACCGCCACTTTTTCCCATGATCAAAAGTGCACCGTGACTTCGAAAAGGTTAAGAACCACTGACTTAGACATTCAACGTATAGAAACTATTTTTAATTTAATAAAGACACCTCAATCATTGCCAATCATTTACTACTTGAGAATTACTTGTTCGATGCAGATGAAGGGGTGAAATTGTTACATAAGAACACTTGCGAACATAAATTATTTTATCAAGAAATATTGGAAATAAATAGAGTTCAGCTTTCCAGTTTTCCAATTTTAAATGAACAATTAAATCTCCCGAATTCCCCATTACTATACCCCTATAAATGATTAATATCAATTAATTCTCTAATAATATATCAATAATTTGTTATCGACAAAATTTATGATTAAAATAATTCAAATTTGTTATAATATAAATATTATATTATCCTACCCTCATCTTTGTTGCTTTTACATATAATTTTAACCAATTGCTCTAACAATAATTGTACACAATAAATGAAATATGACCGTCTCGTTACGAAATTCTGAAAATATACAATTCACATTAGTACATATAACAATGACTCATAATATAAAAAATACACTGTTGAAATAAAATAGTCGAATTGTATCCAAATCATAAAATCGCCCTCTGCAAAATTAAAAACTAACCCATTCTAAATTAAGTACATGTATAGTTAATGTCCATATATCTAAAAGCAGTAGATATTATTGTACTTTTAAAAAAATCCATTAAATTACTAAACGGCCATATTACTAAAAGCTTTCAGTAAACTGGTATTTTATTACTCACCATTATTAAGGAATACAAATAAAATGGTATTCTGCCATCAGGACGTTATCTCCGTATTTTAAAAATATTGGAACAGATTTTTTATCTTTTTTTATTAATCGCTATGATAGTTATTTAGATTTGTGATTTAATATAAAATAATCAAATGGAATTATTATTTTTAAGAAAAAAGTATAAGCATTTATAAATATACTCAACACGTTTTTTTTACACGTTCCACAAAAAACCGTTTAAAAAAAATTTAACAATGGTTTCCAAAATTTTAATAATCATGTCTTTTCAAAAAATAAAAACATTATAGTATCGAAAATCGTATAAAAAGGGTAACGATGAAGACCAGATAAGTAAATTACACACAATTTTATTGATAATATGTATTTTAATTTAAAAAAAATAATACTTATCATCGCTACTTGATTCTATACAGGAAATTTTATGAGGGACTCGACATATGTAAATCGCAAGAAAAATTACAAGAAATGTCTTAAACGTGTTAGGATCTAATGAAGCCTTTGGTTTGTAATTTCTCTTTTGTGTTGTTAAATTTATTTTTAATATGAAATCATCTATTCGCTTCTGTGTTTTTTTCTGAGAATAATTTTGAAACAAATATTTCTCGTAAAAATATTGAATTCTTTCTTTTTTGTGGACCGTGTTATCACTAAAATGTTTAAAAAAGAAATTAGTGTATCGTTGTTAAAATGTTTTTTTATCGCAGTTTAAAATAAATATAAAATCATATTTATTTTAAAATACATACCTATACCCTTGAACTTAAACGTTGTATCATAAATGACATAAATATGAAAAGCAGTGAACCCATTAGCAGCGAGTGAATCCAATGCCATTATCGCCATATCGAATTTGGCAAGGCGTCATACCCTAAGTGCGCGAAGTGCGCCGCGAGGAAATAACAATATGTAGCCAGACGGGGGCCAAAGGGTTGAGCGGAAACCACACTCGCCGAATAAATCACCAAACATCGCTCTGGTCTTCCGGTGTGGAGGAGATAAATCCTCGAAGCAGGCATCCGCAGGGCGGGGACCTGGAAAAAATAACAGCCACGCCGGCGACATGCTCGCTGCTCAGACCTGGACTGGAGACGACAGGACAATGGATTCAGCCGGGAAAAACAATGAGAGCTTACTCTGATTCATTTTAAGAACATGTCGGATTAATTATGTACAACTGCAATACAAAAACATCGTAATGTTAAGCACTACTTACACATCCAAAGATCAATAATATCTACACATACAAATTTTAAGACAATGATTATTTGATAAATCTAAATGTAATTCTTCAAACTATTTCATTTAAAAAACATGTCAATAATAAAACTTTTCAACGATAGTTTTATTTTTTCTCAAATAACTGTTGGTCCTGTAACCGTTTACAAAATCACGGGATCGATTTCTCAAATGGAAGCGTAATGAATTTAAATCTAAAAAAAATCATTAATATATTTTTTAATTCATGTCCGCTCCCAATGTAGAACATATGGCCTCCTAATGGTGGTATCTCAACAAAAGTTTTTCTTCGAGAACTGTTTTTTACTCAATCGTTCAACCTATTTTTATCAAAGTGAGTAGTAGGGAAAGAATGATAAGGCTAGAACAGGACTAGTAGTTAACTAATCGCTATTGTAACATCCAGTTATTAAAGGATCAAAAGGATGGGAGGAGAGGAAATAATGTGAATTGACATCACAAACACCCAGCCTTCGATCACAACTTGAATTGAATAATACTCAAATTCACTGTGATCTTACCTGGAATCGAACCCAGACCCGCGCGATCAGTAGAGCAAGCTCTAAGCAACTGGACCACAGCAGAAAAATATTTATGATGGGTTTATATTTTCCGTATGTACATATATATGTAGTAGTAACCAGTGGCTTTTTCTTAAAACCAACCTATCATTTCACACTCGGAGGACAGATATTGTGAGACTGACCCACTTATTGTAAAAAGGATGTTGAATCCTTATACTCCTTATATGTACAGTATAACCCCCTACTGTGACGAGAAAGGGGGTTATTATAAGGGGTGTCATTATAGGGGGTTAGGATTTTCAATTGTACCCCTCGTCGATGAATCACCGTCTATGAATTCCCGGATGACACGTCACATACGTTCTTCAAAACCAACGAAAGCAGAGCAACTGAATAGCCGTCGATACGCAAACGTATTTGTAGCATGAATGCTCACGATATATTTAAAAAAAGTGTAGGGTTTTGATTTTTTGTCATTATAGGGGGTGATGTCACTGTAAGAAAATGTGTAGTAGGGGGTTTATAGTACGGGGTGTCATTATAGGGGGTTATACTGTATTTATATTTGAGTATATACATTGTTTTGTATCAAAATACAGTTTCAAAAAAAATGCTACATATAACTCAACCCGCTTCATTTTATCTAGAAATGGTCGGTATATACTTGAATTTGTCTATAAGACCACTGAGATTTATTTTTGATTAAATAAATATATATCACTACAAGTAAATATGCCGAACATACTTACAATATATTGTTCATCGGTTTATCGATGATTCGCCCCTGATAAAATGCAGCCATATTGAATCTGGCGCCGGAAACAGACTCTGGTATTGTATCGTGTAACAACAGATTTCATTCGATCTTCGAACCGGAAGTATGCAGCCATTTCGCGAACTTGGGGAAAGGGGGGTGGATATGAACTTAAATAAAATGTACTTTTACAATCACGAGATGGAAAACGAATGCAAATGATTAAAATGCAGGATACCGTTCTTACTAAGTTATTTTGTAACGTTTTTTTTAAACTAATCATTAATCCGTTAACGTTTGGATTTGGAAGATTGCTACAATAATGTTTCATTTAAAAACTAAGCCTTCTACATCAGTCATATCGTATCGTTTAATATAGAAAATATGTCTCCACGTTTGTGGATACTGTTGGATTAACGTAAGTCAACGAAGTTTATCCTACATATGTTTTAATAAAGATCAGGACCTGTTTCGTTCATCACAATCTTAAATGATATAGCTCGCGCGAGCCCCTTGTTGAATTTCGGCGCTGCCGGCGAGCCCCTTGTTAAGATAAGAAAATCATTCGTCTTAGATCAAATCATCACATAACTGCAATATCTGTAGATGGATAAATTTGAAAATTAGTTGTCGCTTCATTTTTTCATTCAACGTTGTGGGGGTCCGTGATTACCAGTACGAAAAAACATTTTTTCGATTGATTTATCTATTTTATGTTCGAAGGAATGGGTGTTTGTGATGTCTTAAGATTGCCTCCCACTCTCCGATTCTTCAATTCAACTGGGCGCTACTATTAGTTAATCATTAGTCCTGCCTTATGCTCATCATTTTATCCCTACTACTCTCTTTGGAAAAGAGAGGTAGAGCGACTAAGTAACAAGCAGTTCTCGTAGAAAAATAACTTTCGTTGAGATACCTTCATTAGGAGGTCATAAACTCGACATGCGGAGCGGACATGGATAAAAAAAATGGATAACATTTACCGAGCCCCTTGTTAAGATATTGGCAGCCCACCGCTGCCGTTACACATATATTACATTTTTCTGTCAATCCAATATATTTTCTTATAAAATTTAAAAATGATTTCATTGTTTTCACTCTCATTGTTTCAAATTTTAGAAGAAATGAATAAATGTATGTAGAAAACCACAAACTAAAATGTCGACGAATGTTTCTTCATTACATCTGACATCTCACTATTTCCGTCATCGTAATAACCGAGTTCGACTGTAATTATAAAACTGTGGTCTGGCATTGATATTTACTTTCCGAAATCAGGATGGCGATCCCTCACCAAAATTTCCTGAGTAGTTTTTTTTTCAATTAACCATTTGTGGACCAAAGCTATGACGTAATAAATTTCAGATCCATCTGCAAGTTCATTACTTACAACTTACAATACTTGTCGGAGGCAAAAAAAAAATGATCAGTGGCTCATCCGTTTATTTACCTATGCGAAGCTCTTAGATTTTTTACTGGTGTTGCATTGAAATTCCCATAAAGATTAATATGGCAATCGTCAAACGAGCATAAATCATAGAGAACACTTAATTATTTCTGAGATGTATTAATCAACTGTGTTCCCTCTCGACAGCTCAGTTGGTGAGTGCTTGGAAAAAAAATTCGTGTGGATTTATCATTTTATGTTTGTTGACAAGAGTAACATGTGTATGTTACTGAAGAAGAACACATACATAGGTATGTAAAATGAGTTTTAAGATTTAAGCGCAGTTTTATTTAGTTTTGTAAAGTTAAAAAAAGTAGAAGAACAATTTTATAAAGTAATAAACGATGAAAGCACGACACATCTTTACGTACATTTTATAAAAACAGTATTAAAAGAAATATGATAAATGGTTTCATTAAAGGTGAGGTGAGCCAAGTGGTATTTAAGACGAAAAAAATTTAGATGTGTTGTGATATTCTACACGTCTTAAAGTATCGTAAAAGTAAAGTAACCTCAGTTAATACACATTGCAAAGGTCTTATCTCCGTAAAATAAAAATATGGAATCTACCAAAACACCAAATGAAGACGTGATTGTACTTAAAAAGAAAATGCCATTTTACTAGTTGGCTCACTTCACCTTTAGATGGCCAATTAATTATCGCTTATCTTGACAATCTTCGGTTGACATTTTGAAAAAAACTGAACTATTTTATGAAGCTATTGTTTAACTAAAAATATTATATTTAAAAAAACACTATTTTTTATTAGTTCCACATTTATTCATTATGATCCGAACCGGTTTCACTCCTAACGAGTATTTCCAGAATACATAATATATATATATACATATATATATTAACTAATGCAGTTTTATTTATAGAAAATTAAGTACATATATAAATGATTTTGTAATTTATCAGTTGAAAATACTCGTAATGAAGGAAGCAAGCCAATACTAACTCTAGTAAATAAATGTAGTTTTAGAACAAATGAGTGTTAACACCTTTCTAACAAGTATTAACAGTGAAAACCTTAAAGTTGATAAAAACACATGTTTTTAAATTTATATCAATAGCTAATACCGAATTGTCCAAAGTTTTAATATATGTATTTGTTGTATGAATTAATATTTTCAGTTATGTATTTATTTTACATTGAGCAGACGAATATCCGCGATGCTGAACTATTTTAAAAAAATAACATTAAATATTATTGATAACAGACCTTATTTTATTTTGACAGCAAAATCTATTCTTTTGTTCAAAGCTTGCAAGGGTTACATCAAATGTTACACTCACGATCAGTATTGAATTAAATTAGTTTGATTGCGACTACCAAAAAATAATCGCTGGATGACTTTTTGTTTCTTCAATAATTTCATAAAAATGCTATAATAATACACTCAGCGGCCTTTCAACACTTAATGGAATCCGGAAAAGTCCAACTATTTCTTAATCGCAATTATATATTTTTTTTATATCAATGCGTTGAACTTATTTAAAACTTATTATTTCAATTTCATCAATATAAACGGCGTGAACTTGATTTCGTGAGAATTTTGTTAATTGCACAATTCGCATCGGAATATTAAAAACGTTATAAAGGTAAGAATACAGAAAGCTTTTTAATTATAAAATCTTTAATATTCCAATAAACGGCTAGGATTATTACTTTGGGTACGTAAGTTCAGCGTGTATTTTTGAAGTATCAAATAAAAATAATACACTCTGTATCAACATTGTTTTAAAACAAATTCTTCTGTTTTATTTTTTTCTTCTTTTAACAATATATCGCAAAAGTCATAGACAATAGTGTTATATTGTTTGAAAAATGGTTTTAGTTGTAGGTCGATCATTGAACCACTTTCTTCAAAGGCAGTAAGGAAAAGAATTTAAAAAAGGCCGTTGTCATAGATATATGTGCCTCTGAAAACAATTAATCCATAAACCAATTGAAAGAATCTATTTATTGCCTAGTTAAAGAGTTCGTTCGAGGACTCAAACGCGTGGACTCCGTGACCGAATGGACGAAGGAATATCCAAGAATATTTATTGAAAATACAATGATATTTCTGACGTAACATTCGAAGATACGTTTTAAGGAAATTTTAAGAATTTAAAATGTGTTTCACACACTTTCACTCTATAACGAGGAAATTTTGGATGTATATTCAAATTATAACGTCACTTTACTATTACGACCTCTAATGTCTGTTAAAAAAGACAATTAAACATATTAATCCTCAATAATCAATCAATTATTTTTATTTTTAAAGAAGCTTTAGAGCTTTTTAAATTTGTCAATATGAAGACAGCGTGATAGTCTAGACCAGTGGTTTCCAAAATTTACGTTACTGCGCCTCCCTTTGAAAAAAAAGTATGTTTGCGCCTTCTCATCTTTTATTTCATACGATAATAAAAACACGTTTTAAAGAAGTATTTTAAATATTTCGCGCCTCCCAGTTTGGAAATTGCTGGTCGAGTACTGATGTTTAAATACAATTTTTAAAAAGATTACATTTTATAGAAGAAACTTCATTTTGACAAAGAGTAGTCTTACGAGATTTTTATAATAAGGTAAAAACTAGTACAAACGAGTACAATTCTTTTCATCCTAAAATATTTTTCACAAACCAACGATATTTTAATTCAAATAAAATTAAATATAACAGCAAAAATTTTGTCATACTGTAAAAAAAATAATGAGTGTACGTCAGCACTGGCATAAACTTTACGTGTCTTATAAATACCAAATCTCAATAATCTTCAAGTTAAGCTTGGCTAAGCAAAATGTTAATAAAAATAAAGTATTTCGGTAAATTTTTAATTACAGACATATTAAATTCATGCCAGCCATTTTTGCTATTTTTAATGTGCGTGGAATAAATTAACTCAATAATTTGATCTTAATCGCGTGAAACAAATTCTTTTTTATACAGACTGTCGTGACTACATAAGCTCATGTTTTGTATGGAAAATAAACAAATAACTTCCAGGCGAAAAGTTCAGGGAAAATCGTCGTGATCACGTGCAGCTTTCTTGTGTTTTATCAAAAACACAGAAACTTTAATCGCTAAATAAAATTCCCAAAATCGCTGATTTTTATGATAACGTAACATCGACGGGTTCGTAGAACTCACAAATCAAATTAGATACGAATCTATTTGTTTTCTTTTCTGTGCCTCAGTAATAATAATTGGCTATTAAATTAGTAAAATGTGCGACAACTAGTATCTTATTTTTCTGATTTTTTGTTTTGTTTTAAGGCAAGTCATCTAAAAATTATAGCTCATTACAGTAACTTTGAAATGAAATAAATCATCATTCTTATTCACTGTTACAAGCTTTATCCAATTTAGATTGAAGTCGATAAAAATCGCAGTGCTATTATTGTCCATCTATGATTTAAAACAGCCGAGTAAGCAGTCGAGAGAGTGTACTCGGCCGAATACAAAACAATCTAAACGCGACACACGGTATTTGACCTAGCGATCCAACGAGTGAAACGAGCGATCGATTGAATATAAATCGTTTATATTTTCTCGGCCGAAAGATACCTCCACCGCCTGTAAGACGCTGTCGCTGACGTATTATTTATTGAAAACATATTATTATTATCGTATTATTTTTTTTAATGGAACGAGAAAATAAAAGTTTTCGGGATCGACTAAAATTTACTTTGCGATCGACCCTTATTATAATGTGGTGCCAAGAAATGCCAGGGTAATTTTTGAGGATTGGCACGGTTTGAAGTATTGCAGAAGCATAAAAGATTGGCGGAAGACAGTTAAACATGTAATGGTCATACGCTCTAAATAAAAACGTATTCGAAGATAAGCTGTCTTTTAATTATTGGCAGCATATTTAATTAATATGAAAAAGCTTCCAAGATTTTATTACAAGATTATATTGAAAATCAAACGTTTTAAATGAGAAAATTACAACTATTCTCGCTTAAGGAAAGCAATACTGAAGTATTTATTAAATGACCATAATATTTTTTTTTTTAAATAAATCAGTTATTTGTTAGTACGGTGTTTTGTGAAGTTGAAGTAGACATAATGCGTCAACATTTAAGGCATCAGACTAAAACGTTTAAACCATTCTAACAAGGTAATGATATCGACAATTCATTTGTTTTCACATGACTTAAATTAAACAAGGTGCCACTCAAAACTGTGCAACAAATAATTCGTTTCCCAGTAGCAAAACAAAATAACGAGTCATATAGATTGAAACAATTTTGGTATCATAACTGTTTTTCATCAGATATGAAAATATGAAGGCAATGCGTTTGGCGAAATTGCTTATATTGATTCAGACGATAAGTCAGTGTTAGCAAGTTTTGAAACTATACGACAGATATCTAAATATGGATGCAATATCTACGAGTTGTTTCTGTTTACAAACCGGCAGCTCAACGTTTGTAATTTTTTAAATTTGATTAATGATCCAATATGCGAATCAGCTATGTCTAATCATAAATAATTGAATCCACGCGAGTTCCGTGTTTAACAGTAGACCTAACACACGACTCCATTTATTTGTACAGTAAATTGAGATGTTCATATTCAATAATAATTATGCATTTGCCGTCATCATCATCAACGTTGTCAATTATTTCATTCAGAATCTGCTGTAGTCTGCATTCAGGATTCTCGACCATAACGAAATAAAGTGAGACCATAGTGAGTGCATGTTACAAATCTACTGTGGAAAGAAAAAATGACGTAACCCACACAACAAATATTACAGGAGATACAAAAACATTTTTTGTTGATTTTGAACCAAAGGCAACTTATGAAATATACACAAAATTGACTTTCACGGAAACAAATAAACGGTTTTTTAATTAACTTTATCTAATATTTAAAAAAAATACCTTTTATTTAAATCTTTTTTCCTATTTTCAATTTTCATATGCCCTTCTATTTTCAAACATAATAGCTAAATTTAGATACTAATTCTATATTTTAAGCTAACATACTTTTGATAGCACGTGTATCAAGTTGTATACATTGTGAAAATAAAAATAAATAATAAAAAAACTGTGTGTTACGTCCTTTTGCCTTTCCAAAATCAAAATGCCCGTTACAAATTAATCTTATGCATAATTGTCAGATAACTGACTGTTTTGCATCTCATTTTACTAATAAGGATCATTATTCTTCTATTATCATAATGGCTTATACAACAAAAACTGTGCAAAACAACCTCCCTCCTCCTCTATAAGATATGTTGAATCTTTATTCAACAGTTAACCTACAAAGAGGACACCGTCGATTCACATAATCATGCAAAATTAAAAGGTGATTGAACATTGTATAACAACCTTATTGATAATAACAATATCAACGATCAATATTATGTGTATGCTCCAACCAGAAAGCGGACATGACAAAAAATACCAATAACAATTTTCGGCTCACAGTTTCTCAAAATTAAACCTAAATGATTTTACGAATGATATTCACTCGCGTTTTTAGTATCGATTTTGCCACGGTCGGCGATTTTTTACTATCTAATTATACTTTTAAACCCTTTTCATTAAAAACTACATTATACTTAATTAATAAAAGAGTAAAAAAAAGTTATATTATGTTAAAAAAATAACTTGAGTGTCGCCTGGTGAGTGTAGTTGATCCCACTTAGTGTTAAATACGGCCGATATAATCGCGTCATTTTTTTATAAGCCCAATTTGCTTCGGTACCGACAGTATTCGCCAACCATTTATTATGACATGCCAAAATAATTCTTCGCTCTTGTAAAGCAACTTCAAAGCTCGAGAACTACAAGGCCCTGAGTGTATTATTTTATGAAACAAAATTGAGCTATGAGGTATTCTTAAGTACCATTAAGGGTGCATTGTAACTTTTGTCTCGCCAAAAATTTTCACTTAAAACCTTGTATGATAGTCTTCGGGTCGACAAACCTTTGGTTTTGCTGTACTGTAATATTTTCTAAACATTGGTTTTAAGCTATTATTATTCCATATTCGCTCCTTATACGGAGCATATGGTCACCACGAAGTTCCTCTAAGATTCTCTATCCCCAGCCAGTCTCTTTGCTTCCTCCCAGGTCATCTCATCGTCCCGAATCATTACATCATCCCAGCCAGTTTATCATTACAGTGCCGAATTATTTGAGATACTTAATTAATTTTCGATGAATTCGGCGGTAGCTTGATGTTCGTTTTTCATTTTTAATACAAAATTAAATTTGATAATTTTGTTACTCTACTCGCTGTGCTTTTTGCTTGTTTTAGAAGCGACAGCAGACAAAACATCGCAAAGTTTACGAATAAACTAAAAAAATATTCTAATTCTTATGTAATAAATCACATAATACAAATAAGATTATTTTTTCATTTTTTCTATGAGGAGATATAATACAAACATTAATATTACTCATTACAAATTAATCACTTAAATTATGTACGATAGCCCACCAATCTATTTTATTTAAAATTTACTAATGTTTCATTTCTATCAATAAATTTAATAATTTTCAAAAACTCTATGTTATTCATTCTCAACCCTTTATCATACTAGCTGTAGTAATTCAAAAAAATTATGTGAATTTTGATTTTGATTGTTTTCTATAAAATGATCTGAAAACTATGAAACCGAAAAAATGTTGCTTTATATACATACATACGTCGTAGGTGTTCCTTAATTTTTACATAAATGTTTCTACGTAAATAAGCAACAGTCTTGGCATATTATATGAGGCGATAGATACCGCTCCGAGAAAATTATTTTCTAACTTATCTTTACTATTTAATAAAAGTTTCTCAAAGTTGTTCATGATATAAAAAGCGGATTATAAATGATCTAGTAAAATAAACTTCGAGAATGTAAACAGTCCTGTTTGGCTTTATCACTCATCAGTTGATAATGCTAATAATAAGTGAAATCAGATCTAGTCATAATAACGGTATGTGAAATCAAAACAATGCAGTTGATTTTATTATTTTAGAATATAAATATGTTTTTTTAATATTTTTTAGGTTCATTGGACCTTAAAATATCCACATCCTAATTCATAAACAACTTGACCGATAACTGAAAAGTCCTTAGTTTTTATTTAGCATGGAATCCATTACTTAAAAAAATAGATGGAACAAACCACTTTTTTATATAATTAATCACCGAACATAAATATATTATAATCTCGAGGCATGTCAGAAACAACATATTACTGTACATACCAACAAAAAAAAAGTTTAAAATATTTTTTAAAAAAATGACATCATTACGAATGATTCGAAAAGACATTATTCGAGAATGTACAAAAAGGTTTCCGGCATCTGACATTAAGTGCAAAATTCGGTCGAGGAAAATAATCTCAACAAATTACTGTAATTTGTACAAATGCACTTTTCATATTGGTAATGAGGCATGCCGCGACTCGATGCTAAATAAAAACCTCGCCAAAAATTGTGTACAGTGAACAAGTTCCCAGCCATTTTGAATTAATTTATTCCTAGAAAAAAATAAACACCATCAATGGCGTTCGGAAATAATATCGTTGCACTGTAAAAGTAATCGTGACTTATCACGCTTTAATAAGATAAATTTACAAACAGTTACTATTTAATAAAAGTAATAAAATATAATTAACTAAGCCTTACTTTTCTTAACGTTGATAGTTAACTTAATCAAATTGTTTATTTTCTCGAATAATGTAACTTAATTCAAGGATTTATTATGTTTAATTTAAATCATTAAAATGCTGTACACTTCTAAAGCGACCTAAGTTCCCACTTTCGACATCGTCAGGCATTCAAGTGCTCCGGTGATCTCTAACTGACATTTGAATCAAATTTTATCGAGCATATTCAATCAATATCATTAAAATGATAGTGTTATTAACAATTTTCATCTTATGGGTTAAATGTGACAGGGCTACTCTGCACTTGACCTTATCATTCAAATGACTAAACTCATTTTTATTCAATATCATTACTCCAACTATATAAAATCATAACCTCAATTAACAAACTAGTATAATTTATAAAAAAAAATGACATAAAGAACGATTTTCACTACCACGGTGTTTTAAATTCGTGTAACCAATAATATTTTTTTCTTTTAAACCAATAACTAAGGTTTTTTGTGGGTCTTATATGCAATGTTCCCGGTAAGGTGTGCGCGCCCACACCTCGCAAGATGTGGCCGCACACTTTTTTCCGTCCGTCGCACAGACCGCACATAGAAATGTTGTACAATAGAGTTACATTTTTTTTATTTAGCGGCTTGAAATGAAGAATTAATTTATCTAGTGTCAGTGAGTAGGTCAGAGAATAACTATCAACATATTTGCGCACATTTTTTATTTTACTGAAAATTTACCGCACACAAAAGTTGATGTCCGCACACACGGTAGAAAAATTAGAGGGAACATTGCTTATATGCCGTGTAAAAAGTTTTGACCGTATTATATTCAGATCGAAAATTGCAAAAGCAACGATTAACATTCCGAGAGAAAATAAATCTCTCGTAAATTTTCCCAATTTTCAGAAAAACGTCTATTCTTGCCATTACGGCATTATCTGGCGATTTTCTTTACAGCCCAGTATTACCGAACAAGTCAACAACACAACAAAAGCAGTGAAAGTTTGCCGTTAGTTTTTAAGTGGGACTTTGTTGTTCTTCCAAGACCTGTCTTCCAACACCATTACACAGAACACCTCAATATTGGTAACATACACCCAACAAATCTCAACTCTTTAAGTTGTCACATACGTTAAAAGTTTTCGTCGGCTTTATAAGTGGAATTATACTTTGATTAACAGAAGATAATAATTGTTTTTGTTCGTATCTACACGTGCGTGGAGCCTGTCGAGCGTGCTCTCAGTTTCCTGGTTATTTTCATTTCTTGGATAGACTTTGAAGAACTTTTTAATATTAAAGTATTGTGAATGTATAATACTGTGACGTTTAAGGTAGTAATTTTACTAAACATAATATAACTCTAAAAATATAAGCATCTAAGTAAGCCAGATATATATATGAAGATGTGGAATTTATTGAGCTTCAATGAAATTAAGATACAAATTATAGAAACTTTCGGTTTTTATAGATATTCGTATTTGACTGAAAAATATGAAAAGTCATAGTAATGGGACAGTATTTTACAGTAATTGGACACGCATGACACAGTTATTGGACATAAAGTTTTATTCAAACCCTAGTCTCATTTAAATATTTCAAGTCTTGGTCACCAACTAAAAACACAATCTTTCAACATATTTAAATCTTCTAAACTTACAAAAAATACTATAAACGAAAAAATCTTAAAAAATGAATCTGAAAAATTCTGAAAAATTCTTAAAAAATGGTATCTTTGGAAAAAAAATGTTAGATGCATTGTAATATTCTACAATCTATACGTCTTTAATAGCTTAACGACCGCACGTTTTTTTTTATAAAATTTCACTTGGCGAAATAAAATTTTGCGAAAAATTCGCAAAAATTGTAATTTTACTAAGTTTACTATAATTAGTAAACAAATTGAGATATCTTTAACAAATTTATTTTTCTTAGTTTCCAGATACGCGTTATGCGTTATTATATGCGTTCGCCGGCCAGCAACCTTTATTTTTCAAAGACTCAAACACACGTCCGCGGTCGTTAAGGCATCATCGTAAAATCGAAGTAACCTCAGTTACTACACCAAGTAAAGGCGTGATTGTACTTAAAAGTCCAAGTTTTTTTTACAATTTTACTAGTTAGCTCACTTCACCTCACAAGGGCTCATATAATAATTAAATCATATTACAGATCAACGTAGAAAACACGAGTTAGTATTACTTAATATTAAAGTATATAATACTGAATGACCAATATTCCCGCTAATGTGTGCGCGTGTGCGCGCGCACACCTCACAAAATGTGCCCGCACACATTTTTCCATCCCCGCACAAGGCCGTACATAGAAATATTGTAAAAATAAGTTTTTCACCAAATTTTTATATTTGCGCACATTTTTTATTTTGCTGAAAATTTACTGCTCACAGATGTTGATGGTCCGCACACACAATAGAAAAATTAGAAGGAACGTTGCGAATGATAATATATTTTTTTCAAAAAAAATTAGTTTTTTAATTGGTAAATCGAAGTGCTAAATATTTAGTAATTACAATAAGTTTCTTTTGTAACAGATGGACAAGTCCTGAATGATTTAATGCGGAAATAATATAGCTATCAAATAGTGATATCTATATGGTAGTAAATGAATGAAATTACCTTAATTGATTATATTTAATAGTGTTTCAAAGCCACGAAATGAAATCAAGAAGTTATTGATTTTTCTTTTGCTAAAAATAAATGTTTCATACAACGCGCTGCGACAAAAAATAGTACGCATTTTTTAAATTTCGAACGATGCTTTTAACTGATACGGTAATATCCATTAGCGGGGTAAAAATTCATTAGCGTAATTCGATATAGAAATCGTTACACGAAACAAACACAATACAGAAGATAATGAAAGCAATTCGCTTTTAAAATAGGCTCAAAAAATACAGCGTATGTGTCATCAGGTGAAAGCATCGATCGGCGTAAAGGACGCGCGGGGTTGTGTGACCTACTACAGCAGAGTTGGGACCTTTGGGACATTTCACCTCCGTTCGTCTCTTCCTTTCTGCACACTCGTACTAATGTGGGAACAGCACAGTGGTGTGGGACACTGACAGCATTTCAACAATTTAAATGGGTACAAAATAAATGGTCAGAATTCAAATAAACTTTCGGTCTGAATTCAAATAAACTTTCGGTCTGAATAAAATTAAACTTTTGGTCAGAATAAAAATATTATACGGTCAGATTTTATAAGCATTTTGGCTAGATTTTTTTAAATTTCATTTAAATTTTCAATTTTATATAAATTCTTACCATTAATTATTTATTCTTCCCTCTGTACACTGACTGATATATTATGACCATTTATTATAAATTCTGATCAATGTAATATAAATTAAGACCAATGTGATAAAAATTATGACCGAAACTGTATTATTCAGACCGGTTAAATAAGAGCCAATTAAAATTTTGAAATATCTGTCGTGATCGAGTCATAAACGTGATATTAAAGAGTCGTATTCTATCGACATACATTTGTTTAATCCATGTCCACTCCCAATATGGAGCATATTGCCTCCTAATGGAGGTATCTCAATTGATGTTTTTCACTCTAAGAACTGTTTTTATACTATTTTTCATATATAGTATGGATATAAGGATGGTACTAGGACAGGACTAGTGATAAGATAATTGCTCACGCCACGCCCGTTTTTCGAATAGGGAAGGTTGGAGGGAATTCAAGATATCACACACATCCATATATACCTTGGACAGAAATCCATAAATCAATTAAAAATCAGTTTTTATGAAAAACTATTCATGACGAAGAATTCAACGACGTTGACCACTCGACCACGCAGCCGGAGAAACTTTAATGGGAAAATTATTCATATGAAATTATTTTTGCTATATTTAAGTAAATAATATTTCAGTCCTTGATCTGAAGAATATGAACTCCTAGTGAAGCTTGTCTCAACAGATGGTTCTATACGAGAACTGGTTGTTACCACGTGACTCAACTTTTTCTAAACTTCATATAGTGTAAGGATAGAAGTATATGACAAGACAAATGGTAACGCAATCGGTTTCGCTACACTCTCTTTGTGTGATTGTATGTGTGAGAAGAAAATGTATAAATCACAAACATTCATGCCTTTGAACCGAAAACCATTGATCGGTTATGAAATGAAACTGCCCGTACAGGACTTCAAGCCCGTGAGTACCCAAGCCGAATACATCCATGCCACAAAAAAAAATGCCATATCAATTGTATGTATATGTTTATACTGGGATTCGAACCCGTAAATAACATAGCCAAAGCCATCGATGTTGACCATTCGACCAAAGACAATATTGAATTAAGTGTTGTATGAAAGTTTTGCCGCGTCACTGTGTAGCGTAAAGCACCCTTGGCCCAGTGCACCAAATATCTCACCGTGTCCAATCTAGTCTGGGCGCGACGAATTGTTCCGTGTCCCTTTGCAAAAAAATACCCACCCAGTAAGATATTGTTTTGTTTTTCTGAAAGACATGGAATTCTTACAAATATAATATATTTCGAAATCGTGTGTGGCTCACCTTACATTCCCTGCAATGTATTATATAATTTTGGATTCAATGAGTATATTTTTGATATAATACACTGTAAAAAAAATACTCGCAAATACTCATTGTTAAAACACTTTTTTAACTTTTTCTAACAAGCAATTGAATAGGTAACAAAATATAATCTCTGCTTAGCAAACACATTGCTTCAATTATTAATTAATTTACATGGTTTTGATAAAATTTGATTCATTCAAAAGTTATCAAAACCATTTAAATTAATTAATAATTGAATCAATGTGTTTGCTAAGCAGAGATTATATTTTATTACCTAGTCTATTGCTTGTTAAAAAAAGTTAAAATAAATAAATATGATTGAAATCAGCTTTTATTTGCGGCCCAAAACAATCAGAGTCACCAAATTCTTTTTCGAACAGCTCGTATTGTTTTTAATATCTAACAAAAACGAATGATTATTATGTTTACGCAATTTATTTTTGTGTAGTTCCATTAATTTTTTTTTATGCTGTCCTTGTACAGTGCTTTGGCACATACTTGTAATTATATCTTTATAAAAAAAATCTTACTATATTGTGTATGGTATATGTATATTTACGTCTTACTATTCAATATTATGCGGCCCACGTAACGTAGCAAAGCTTATTATGCGACCCAGATGAAAAAAAGGTTGAGTATACATAGTTGCTTAACATAGTTTTGCTTACATGAAATAGAAGTATTTCGTTTAAAGAGTGATAAAGATTTTCTCCAGATTGAATATTGATCGCTATTTGGCTAATGTATCACTTGCTTTTGCTTTTTTAATGTTTCATAATATCCAAATAAGTTTCAAATATTTATAAAATTATGCCGCGCATTTGTTGGATTGTTCCGCGTAACTAACCTGTCGTTTTAGAGGAAACATTGACCTACATCCCGTTTCCCTATAATAGTCATCCATGTTTTTCAAAGAGAAAAATACATTTTTGAAAGTTTTCATTCGGAAATTTTGAACAATTTAAATAATTAGTGGTTCAGTTAGTTATCCGGGTAAAATCATTTGATTTTTCATTTCATATCCAACAATATTGGACTATTCTGCATTATTTTAGTCTGTCCCGCCATTTCTTAATATTATTTTTTTTATTATATATTATTGCAGTACAAAACAAATAAACGGAAATTAGCCAGAAGGCGTGAAGAAAACGTCATCACGATTATGACTTGATATAAGATATACGTACAAAAAAATATCGGTTTCTTAAAGCTAACATATTTTGTGGCACACATTTTGCTGAATTATTGTATTAATGTCCTAGATAAGTTGTTCTCACACAACTGTCAATAGAACCGTTTTCTTAGACATACTATAATAGATAGGATACACGACAAGGTATAAGTTAAAACCCGGACGAGGTGTGACACAGGTGAACAATACACAGCTAATGGCATGTTCACAAATCCAAAAGGCACCGTCCAAAACAAAAGCCTCTGATGTCCGTGAATAATGTTATATTGTATTATTTCAAGTATGAGATATGTTGTATTCTTGACGTGAGAAGTGTGTCTTGGAGACATTCCTTTACGTTGAATTGTGTCTCGAGTGTCAATTCTAGTTAAGCTTTTGTATTTGAAATTGATTTACACGTGACAATAATGAGTGGAATAATCTTAGAGATTTTCACGTTAAAACAATTTTTTGAAATAAGAGTAATTTTGGAAACAAAAGAAGTAAATTGAATACCTGAAATATATAAAGCACTTTTTCCTAGAAAGCTAAGCAGATATTTAAGATTCTAAAACGATGGTCTATTTGACTTATTTTTTAAAAAGAAATACCTTGATTGATTAATATATAAAGTATACTGCGATAGCGAACAAATATTGATATGAAACCCTAGTTCTTTATGTTACAAATACACATATTATTTAATTCTGGTATTCATTATACCTATATTATTTAACCCTTAACAAGGCCGCATTAACTTAAAAATAGTTAAGTTATTCCAAGTAAAAATTTGTATTTCACAAATGGATTAGACCCAAAAAAAAAATTAAGTTTTACATAAATTTTATAATTTTAATTTTATTAAAAAAATAATTGGGGATATTTTTAGACTATTCTGATGAAATAAACCAAATTCGTGTAAAGAGTTCACTAATAAACTGATGCAGTAAATAGTAATGTAAAGGTTATTAAGCCATTTGGAATTTTAGATACCCATGCCTTCGAACAGATATTGATTGATAAATAAATCTGCCCGTACTGGGCTTCGAATCCATGATTTCCGTAACCCAATCGAACAACGGTGACCACTCGACCACTATCACAACATTATATTACCTTCTATTAGTCCGATTATTAGTCTTTAGGTTTAGTTTATTAAGATAATGGCAATTTTAATTGTAGTAGAAAAAATAAATCAAATGGGCTCTGACCAGGATGAGAAGCTTCTTTGTGTCTTGTATAATATGGTAAGTAATATAAAACAACGTATAACTTATAAACCAATAAACTAAAAAATGTAAAAATTATTAAGACATTTGACTGGACATGTTGTCGAGTGGGTATAGTCGTTGGCTCGAATCCCAGCACCGAAACTTTCATATATTTTTAAAAAAATCCAGTTTAGGATTTTTGTTCTATGATATGGGCTGATTGAGAATCTGTGATGTCTAATATTACCTCACATTCATCCGATGCTACAAACGGGGCGTAACGAGAGCGATAAGCTAACCATTTGTCTTGTCTTAACCTTATCCTTCCTCTCGTCAAAAAAAGAGAAGTGAAGTTACTCAGTAGAAAAGCTTCCACATTGGGAACTGACATTATTAAAAAAACTGTAGATTTATCATAATTTAAAAAGTATCAATTGCGAATGTGTTGTCACCAGTGTTCCCTCTAAGCTGTGCGCGTGCACACAACTCGCCGAGCGCGCGCACATACATTACAACAGAGCGCACAAAGGTTACATCAGCTATACCACCACCAGAATAAATTAATTGACATTAAATAGTGTTGTTAATTATAGTCATTATTAAAAATCCAAATACCGTTATGTGGCACACAAATCTTTTCATTTATTATCAAAGTTGCACATCCAATATCTTTTGCGCACATAATCTTCCGAAAATTAGAGGGAACACTGGTTGTCACATGTTCGAAATATAAAATACAATTTACCGATAATCGATACTTCAGAGATATTCGATCAACAAATACGCATTTTTGCGAATTACAAATTTAAAGAATAAGAAACACCGTAATCATCGTAATCTTAAATTTTAGAATTTAGTCATTTAAGTATTGAATTTTAAACTTTTTGACTTTCTTACAAATATGCTACAGATGTTGTCTGAGCGACTTGTCACATCGTGACCGATAATTATTGATATTCTAACCCGAGGGCTACGAAACGTCACGCTATAAATAGTTTCATTAAGCACTGCGAACTTCCATTCAAACTTTGTATGAAAATTTGAAGCGTCTAACGAATTTGGTTAGAGCGCGACGTTTCTCTACCTTCGGGTTAGTTTTGCTATTGAACGCCTGAAAAAAAGTAGTTCTTGCAAAAGCGGTCTCTAGTGAGAAGCTCTATATCCATTCTTGTATTTAACGCTCAAACTTACAGCCCCTTTAATTTACAATCTATTAAGAGAATAAAAGAAAAAATAAATTTAACCCATTCCCCGCCATGTAATTTATTTCAATTGCATGAAATCGCAAAATTTCAAAGGACACGTAGTACTTACTTCCATTCCGGGAATTCTAATCTAATGGCCCGCACACGTGTACTAAATTATTACTTTCACACCTGAGATATTTTATTAATACCGCACACCATCCAAAGTTTTACTATGCGCATCGCGTAACCACGTTACAGGCGATAAAAGATTGAAAAAAGGTGGCGTTACACGCTGAAATTTTAGCATTATTTTCTTCAAAGGGTCACAGGGTGTTTGAGTGTACATTTTAGTAAAAAAAAAAAACTGCTACATTTCTGCTACTAAACTAATCCTCTAATCGGCATAACCATAGCATTACTATCAGTACCGGTGCGAGGATATTTGGCGCCCTAGGCAACGGTTATTGGCGCGCCCCCTTTTTAACAAACTGTGGTATATTTTTTGTATATTCATGTCCACTCTCTATGTGAATCACATGGCCTCCTAATGGAAGTATCTCAAAAGAAGTTTTTTACGAGAACTGTTTGTTAGTCAGGCGCTCAACCTACTCTTTTCGAAGTATATATAATACGATACATAATTATAGCGAACAGATACAAGTATAAACTATTATTTGTTATTAGAATATAAAAATAATTTGATTACTCAATTTATGCGACCCTTAATAATTTGCGCCCTAGGCGATTGCCTATTTCGCCTGTATGATAGCACCGGCCCTGATTACTATATTTAAGCCAAGATGTATAAAGATCTTAGTAAGCTTATTCAGTCAATAATCCAAAAGAGTATAAATATATGCACTAGTTTGCCTATTTCCATAGTACGATGTCAAAAACAATATGTTTTGAGTTATATTACCCATTATATTCTAATACCTCTTTTTTTTAATTCCACAAAAGGAACTCCACTAGTTTAATCTCGGCAGGCAGACGTTTGCATAATGCAAATAAAAAAATATAAACAATCTCTCTAATCCAGTGTTCCCCAACCTTTTTAAACCTGCGGACCGGTAAAAAGGGGGAAAAAATCGCGGACCACTAATAATGAAATAAAAATGGTTTTTATGTAATATTTGTTTTATCTTATATTGTTACAATGGACATAACTATACAACTGTTTTCAGTTGACAATGCTCGCAATGAGCGAAACCGGTCCTGACCTTTTAAATAAAGTGTAATAAAGTACATAGGACTATTGAGAAATTATTGGTATATTTAGGTAGGGTTTTGCATCTGGGTTCATTATCGAATAGCAAATATTTATGACTGTCGATTCTTAAAAAACCCGCGACCATCGTGTCGCACACAGAAAAAAATAATACAACAGAATAAATTCTCGCAATAAACTAAACTTTACAAATTTGAAGCCGGATTTTAAAAGTGTGAGTAATATGTAACGGCACAAAAATGGCCAAGAAACAAAATACGGAACCGCATTATTGATGTCTTCTTATTTAACAATAACTAAAAATACAAGAAAACGTGCAAGCGATAAAAAATCCTATATTCAATATTTTTGTATGACGAATTTCTTGAAATTTGGCATACTGTTTGCGGCCCGGCGGAAAGTCTCTGCGGCCCAGCACACGGCCGCGGACCACCGGTTGGAGAACACTGCTCTAATCCATATTAATAAAACTCGAAATATCTTTTTATATTTAGTAGGATCACAAGAAGGGTCCGGAATTGGACGCCTTAACTGCGACGGCTGTACTATTTATTTCTACCACGTTGCAGTATACATCTTTTGTCAATAAAAAATAAAATAATACTTTATGATAAACACTTAAGGAAGCAGCAGTTTTCAATGTTATCTGTAGCACAATGTGTATTTTTCATATGCACTGCAATAATATGATGTCCCGAATACCGTACAAGTACGCATATCCTCCGCTTTGACATGTCGCTGGCGGCAAAAGCTTAATCTAAAATGTCGCCTCGCAAACAATAACAGCGAATGCAATAAAGTGCAGCCATGACACCTGTCTAACGTCTGACTCTCGGCTTGGTCGCAGATGCATTTTTCAGATTACAAAGTGAAAATGAAATATAACTTTTCAGATTTATGGTTACCGCTGACAAACGCCATTTGTGTACCAATTTCTTATAAGAAACATTGTCTTATAAATATTTCAATTTAAATTTTAAATAACAACACTTTGTAGACACTTTTGTAAACCGTTGCTGCATCCATGAAGTCCACGCTATTTAATAATAATTCATAAATCGACTGAAATATCAAGTATGGAAGTATACATTTTTAAACGACTTGAGCAGGGATGGCGAATGGGGTTGCCACCTTTTTCTGGGACAATTCCGGGACAAACACCTCAAAACTCGTTTTTTTTTAGCTCCCCGAGGAATTTGAAATCCTCAATTTGTTCAAAATTTCCGGGAAAATTTAGCATTCATCAGGATCCATCCGGGACAGGACTTCCAATTCCGGGACGATCCCGGCCAATCCGGGACAGGTGGCAACCCTAATGGCGAACCTTTTTGGGTCCGCCTACCAAAAAATCCTTTAATATTTATACAGTAAAAAAAAAATAACAAAATAAAAAATGATTTTTATTTCTAAATTTTATTTACAAACTTAAAAATTACATTTACAACAAGAACAACATTTGAAAATCAATAAATCGGAATAAATTAATAATTCAAAGATTATTTAATCAAAATTATATATTTTTCAACTTAAAAGGTAATTTTTTTGAACTTTGAAATCTTTCGCGTGCCATCCCAATTCTCAAAAGTGCCACCTCGGGCACGCGTGCCATAGGTTCGCCATACCTGGACCATAAGATACAATTTACAGTTATCAACTATTTATGAAAAAAATATATTGATAATCCATGTTGTGTTCCATACGGCAAATAATATAAAGTGTGAAATTAAGCCGCGAAAAATTCTGTGTGAAACAGTTTTTTACTGACGAGAAATTCGGAGCAATTTTTACGCACCAGCTTCGGCTGTGGAAATAATAATTAAAACGTTGGCAAAACAAATGAAATGCTTCATCTGATTAGAAGTCATTAATCAAGCGTTTAATAAATACATAATAAAACTGTTTTGATTAACACATCAATTAAGGTCAGCTACATTGTGCTTAATAGTTCTGGTAACGCACGGTTTTGCTATTTGCCCATATGCTTTTATTTATTCCCTGTGTATTATTTTTGTTCATAGCACGCATGACAGTTGAACGATTACTCGGCGTTTTATATATTATTTTTTTTGGCATAAGTTACAGCTTTCTTTTCTATCGGGTTTCCTGTGTTTTTAAACAAACGTGTATTGTCCGGTCTATAAAAATTGTTTTCGCTACAACATAATATCCAGTTGGAATATATAATGTAGTTCTACACTCAACATTTTTTTTACGCGGTTAATGCTAGGGCCTCCAATCCCGGAATCACGATCAATTTCGCGATCCCGTTAAAAACTCTCACTTTTTCCAAGTTGAACATTTATTAGGAATCTCACATTTTCTCATTTTTTTCACGGATCCCGAAATAATTGTGACTCCCGAATTCCCGTGATCAAAACAGGGCTACGGGATTGGATGCCTTATTTCAGGCGTGGGGAACCTGCGGCCTTTTGGCTACTCTGGTGCGGCTTTCTGGCCAATACTGTAATTCTGTAAATTGTTGTAAATTCCTGAGATTTTCGATGTCAAAATCCTTGGACGACCTAAAAAAATCCCTAGTCAATGTTAACTGCGGCCTTATGTCAAATCAGAAAAATTAATACAATAGAGAAGAAAAGGTTCCTCACCCCTGTATTAGTTAATACTTTCTACGTAAAACTGTAAATAAAAACCCACGTTAATAAATTGATTGAAAAATTGATGAAATTGACCCGATAGATAGATAGACCTGGCAGATATACTATCAAGAAATTTGATCTTAGCTACTAGCTCTATATCGCCTTATGTGGATTGGGTTGGAAATATAGCAATTAACAATCATACACATTCATGTCGTTGGATATAAACATATAACAGCAATGTGCTCATCCAGAATTGTTTATAATAAGGATGATGTCAGAAAAGTAGAAAAATTAGCCTAGTTTTCAGGATCGAAAATAATAAATTGATTGACAGGAATAAAAAAATATATTGAATATTAATGCCAAATAGATACAAATTCATAAATCAGTTGAAAGAATAATGTATACTAGTTCATATTCAGATATTTGGGGCCTTGACTGCACAACCAAGTAGAACAAGAACATAGACCTGCATGCTCAAATAATGTACAAAACACGTGTCTGAAGATCGATAGAAAATGTTTTGTTGGATATTGGAATTTGGATATTGTTTTTTCTTAATTCAACAAGGGACTCATTGACTTACGTAAAATTTAACTAGCTGCTCGCTCGAGCCTCTCCGAGCCGCTTCCAGCCCGCCCCTAGTTTAACTCTAGCGATCAGGTGGGTCAAGAATCAAGCAAAAAGGAAAAAATCAATACCAAATTTATATTTAAGATCATAGCCATACTTGTTTATAATGTTTTTTCTCCTCAAATAAATCTTATGTGACTTAACAAAAATTTTCATTTCAGAATATCTGTCGCCTTGACTGTTTTTTAAGACTTCATTTTTTTTATTATTTGATTACTGGGTAATTTCAATTACTATTTTTGTATGCGTTAATTGATTCACAAAGAAAATTAGCGAAAAAAATATTATCGATTATATATTTGTTAAAATTTCGAGTAACGGTTTTACTTCCAATCGTCATTAAAGTTTCCATTGTCAAAAACACTATTTGATGATTAATCGTGATTCGTGATAAATGAAAGCTACTTTTGAATTACGAAATGAATGTTTTTAACAGTAAACCCAAGTAAAATGTATATTGCAAACGAATACGTAAGTGTAAATAATCGAAAATTTTACAAAATCTCTATGGGGAATAATCGGCTTCATTCGCAAAACGTGCTTTTCAGATGGCCTCGCAAACATTTCGTTCATAACCCTGTGTAAAAAAAAAGCAAAAATTCGAATTGTTATTATTACTGATTCCCGCACAAGCTTTTTCGTCAGTGCTCAATTTTCCGTTTGTAAAAGCATTATTATGATATTCCAATACGAGAAAAGCCTCTTTTTGCGGAAAATGTATTTTTCTCGCTTTTTGTTAGGAAAATTGTGAGCCGCTTGTTGTCGTAATGTTATCTTCGTAAATACAAAAAGTGTTATTTTTATATTTATTATGAATGCAGAGATGAAATGATTTTTACGAGAGATATCGAATAAGATTCTTTTCTTATTTCCGAATAGAAATTACGACAAAGCTTTGATTAAAGCCATTCTACCTTACATCGATAAAATCATTTTTTGTTTGAGTATTTTTCAGAAATAATAAAAACATCTTATATTTATTTATCAGTTGTAGTTTATGTTATATTAGTTCCGTTACAATATTCTTTATTTGAAGATCATTAACAAAATTATTAATAATTCTGTTATTTTTCTATCCCAAAATATATTATCATAATAATATATAACTTGTCAACAATTTATTGAGATACATATTTTGTATATTTTTTTTTCAAATTAGTAACACTTTTACAGCGACTGATTTGAAAGCTGACAGCTCGTTTTTACTCTGCCATTTTATTTTGATTTTATCAATGAGGCTTATTTTTGGTTGAATGACTACGACAATAAGCAAAGTTGCCGCATTTGGTACTCAATGTTGTACCCACCACCACCCGTTACGGCTTCCGGTCGTTTAACAGGGTGTATTCCGCAGCGTAACAACGTTATTCCTTATTATTATGCGCTATAGATCCATGATTCCTAGGATTATAGTAATTTTCAGTATTTTCAGCTTCATAATTATCACACAGTCATAATTTCTTCATGCGCTCACAACAAGTATAATAATACATACAATTTATTCAGAAAATATTTAAAACAAATATTATAGTTTAAGACTAAGAATCTGCAAAATATATATAAACAATTAATAATTCCGATTCACGGCCCTGATAATTAAAAAAACACGCTTAATTAAATTTAATAATCCATTGATATGCAAATGTTAAAAAATCCTTTGTGTAATGTTCAATATTTCCATATTGAAACATGGCAGCAACCTCACGCGACCATGAAATTCTGGGGTAATCCGTTAATGGGATGCCAATGGTGTCTCAATCCGCATACTTGCTTTTGAAGGGTTATCTTTTAATCAAATATGCCGTGGTATTCACTCATAGGTTCATTAAAAAGTCCACAAACAAATTAAACTCTAGCTGTGATTTAAATTGGGGTAATTCGTGGGTGGTTTACAAATATCTCCACCATTCAAATGGGTATTTTAAGCTTTTTGTGTACTTTTCATTAAAAAGAATATTTTTTTGTGAATGTGCACTAGAGAATACCAAACTTTATTTTGTTTTGTCTGTCGTTTAGTGTTTGTAATATTATACATTTCGAGATCTGAAATTAGAGTATTTTCAACAGAATGAACTTTTAGTGGAATCAGTTTTGAGTCGTTTACTAGATAACTATTTTCCATGGTGAGTGTTAATAAAACATTGGGTATATACGAGGACTTGTATGCATCTTATAATTATACCCATTGTTTTTCAAAGAGATTTGAAACATCATTCGAATACAATTTAGGAACAATTATTAAACACAAAAATGGTGGCTTAAGAAGAATAATGTTAAACTACATTTTTACACCAATATTGTCTCCAGCAGAAGCGGCCGGTCAATGTGGCATTTGATCAATGCACCCCTTTTATATGCAGGGGCGGCTATATTTCATGAAATAATATTGAAACATAACAGTCCCTCATTATGTGGCAAGATTAATCGTAAGAGAACAAGTAATTATTATAGAACTACATATTTTACGTGATCACACAAAATACATTTTTCTGATGTTTTCTTTTATCGAATGACTCTTTCAACAAATTTTGAGAACTACTGACCATGCGATACATGGGGGTGGAGCATCTAAGCTCCAACAAAGCACAAAAGTCACTCTGAAATAAATAAATAGTTTAGCTACATACGAGAGGCCGTTTTTCACACTGACAAAATCAAACGCGTAACTAATTGCCATTCCTGGTGGCAGTAAGCGGTACCTAAGAGGCGAACAATTGCAACAAATTTTGGTTCGTTTTGGGACTTGAAAAGTTGCACGTTGATTTCAACCCTGAAACGACAGACCTTTCGGAATAAAACATCTATAAAATGTTTTTTTCAAGTGGCTTGTAAGTTTCGCAGTGTGCTGTATTACGTATTGATTGATTTCTTGGTTAGGTGATTATCTAATATCAAGCGAAGTTGTGGGATGTATTTTAAGATTTACAATTGTTTCGTGAAACAAATAATATGAATACAGTGTGCTTGTGACCTTAAAGTGGGCAAACATAAATGAGATAAATATAGTTAAATTTGCGAATTATTGTAGAGCAAATATTTACAAATGTATGGATATTCATCAAATTTAAAGATACCAATTGACCAGATAGTTGTAGTTATTCACTGTAAAATAGTGAATGCAATGAATATTTAACTATAAAAAAACTGATAAAATATGCGCACAGTAAGATCATCAAAATAAGGTTTTTTATTAAAATTTTAAAACCGACAAAAATTAAAAACTTTATTTCGCATGACAATGAATTCGAGATATAAATACCATATAAAGTAAGCACTGATAGCCAAAAGTAAGCTACGACTTATAAGGTAACAGTTTAACTATATATTTTCTCAAAATTGTATTAAAAGTTACCAAAAACTGACTATTTAATATTGGTTTATCCGATTTGGTCTTAACTTGATTATTTTCATAGACGAGTTATATTTTTTACTGCAATTTCCATATCACAATATGGTCGGAATTATCGAAATCAACACCAAGAACACAACCTGCTGTTGCTGAATCGAGCAGGGCTGTGGACTTGTGAAGTCGTGAAGAAATAAGACCACTCCGACTCCAACCTTAGCTTGAAACACGACTTTAATTATTTTTAGACTTAGTATCATGCAGTGACGCTACGTTTGACCGTAGCAATTTGAATACACACTTTTTTCAAAATGATTCTAAGTTATTAGTTTTGTTCAAGCACGACTCCGATTAAAACAGTCCGAATCCACAGCCTTGGAATCGAGCTGGGTGTAACTGTTTATTGTTCAATCTGGGGTGTTTTCTATCACATGACGTTTTCTATCTAATTTACGGTTAAAAGTCTCCGTGTCAGTAGAGCGCGCGCGGTAAAATGTTCCAAACACAACATTCATTGTCAAATTTTGTTTTCAATTCGGTTTTCAAAATCCAATCCGTGCAAAATCGCGCGATTAGACTTGCATGAACCCAAACGTCCACCGGTGCAAGGAATCATACTCAATTTCTTTGAAATCCTTCAATTTGGAAACATATAACACAACATAACTGCGATATCCTTCAGGGACCATTAGATGTGTACGAATCAGCTGTCTTAGCAGATCGAATTACTTGATTCTTAACAGTGCTTTTTTTTGTAGAATCTTCTCGTCAGAATTTGTAAAATACTCTGTATTATTTATTCACACATGGCAACAACATGACAGTTTGTCTGACGTGTAATATGATGGATCTGTCGCATATTTGCTTTTGTAAAAAAAACAAAATTAACGCTTAATTATACTAACTGCTACAGCATGTTATAATCTTAAATTTAAGACAATTTAATGAATAGATGATTCACAAAAAATATTGTCAAACTGTGCTACGCAGCACAAATAAATTCCAAAAAAGTAAGCATATCTAAAAAAGGCTCTGACAAATTTTAATAATGCAATATATGAATTGAACCATTGCAGGTATAACGTGGGACACCTCCAAAAATGAAAAAAGTTCACTCAGATAGAGGGCATTTAGTTGAATAAATTTAACAAAAATACTTTGGACCTCTGTATTCTTTTTTCGGTGTATTCAGCGTTAGCTTTGTGATTTTTTTATATTCAATTAATATGGTAATTACACCGGTAGTGCAACTCTGTGACGTGTACTTAAAAAGCATCTTCAAAATAATTTTATATTATAATATAATCACTTTTTGAACAAATTCAAAATTTATTTAAAATGTTTTGAAATATCATTCTATAGAATTAGTATTAATAAATTGTTTCTTCCACCATTACACATGTAATTGTATTGAATGTCAAAGTAGTATAGTATTATGTACTTTCGTCTATGTAGGTAACTTCACCACAAACTGTAGAACGAAAAGTGATATTTTTGTGTATTTTGGGCAAACATTACGCCCCGTATCGTGTGGTATGGAAAAACAGCTGAAATTTTCTATGCATAGTAAATAGATATTGCACCAATATAACCTTTAAAGGTTGAATAATAATCAAGTAAACAAAGTTATGTAGAAAAAACTATCAGAATAATAAAGTTCACATAAAACAAAAACCTATTTTTAATATTTTCGATAGAATCGGTGGTAACTTTATGGACGTGATATAAAAATTAGAATTGATAACTTAGTTATTCCACAGGTTGTGTATTAAATTGTGACACGTGGTTTGCCTCTTTGAGAAGCATTTTCAGACTAACTATCTTATGGATATTTATAATCAATGAAAACTTTGATTCTTATTGAAGTAGGAGATAGAAGGATAGGGCTTAGACGGAACTAACGGTCAGCTAATCGCTCCCACTACCCTTCGTTTTGAAGCTCAGATAGGAGGGAGGAAATTTCATACATCACAAACATTCATGCCTTCGAAAAGAAGTTCATAAACCGATTGAAAAAATAATTCTTACAAACTGTAATTCGGACTTGTGAGTAGGGTTGCCACCTGTTCTGGATTGGCCGGGATCGTCCCGGAATTGGAAGCGCTGTCCCGGGTGGATCCGGATGAATGCTAAATTGCCCCGGAAATTTTGAGCAAATTGAGGATTTCAAATTCCTCGGTGAGCTAAAAAAACGATTTTTGAGCTATTTGTCCCGGAATTGTCCCAGAAAAAGATGGCAACGGCAACCTTACTTGTGAGTAGTGATTTTTGTGGAATTTAATTTTGCATTAAAAATTAATTTCCACAATGTAGCCGCCGAATCTAATGTATTATATAAAAACTTTCTTTCGTTATCGCATCTCTAATAACATCTAATATGTCAGCCACGCGCAGGATGAATTGTAAATAAATTTCCTTTCAGATTGTCAATTTTTTTGTTTCGAATAATGTGAATGGTAAAAATTTGCCACGCTGTCGATAAGGCAACGAAAAAAGCGAGAATGACGCTGAGACAAAAATTCCTTAGAACGGCTACAAACTAACAAAAGACAACGAATATGTCCTGTCAAACTACTCGTAACTTTGTGTTTGTCTTTCGATTCAGGTATGCGGACATAAGCACAAAAAAGTGTAAATTGAATACATTGTTCTCTAAATGTATTTTTTCTCGTAGTTTTAAATAATGACTGAAAAATATTAATATTGTTCTAAAAACACATCAGCTATTAATCTTTTTGCATGCATTTTTTCATGTAATTTCAGAGAATAAAAACAAAATACTAACCTGTTTTTGATAGTATGTTATTTTAAGAATAATATAATTCCAGACGCCATTTAAACTGTTTTTTTTATCTTCATGACGCAAAGATAAAAAAAAACAGTTGATTCACAAATGAAGAGATAACATTCGTAGCTCGGGGTGACAAGAGCGAAACTAAAAAAAATGTCATCTACTTTTTATTTAATTTAGTATAAGCTATATTTTTTCAAAACAACATTATTTTATGGGCAAACTTTTGACCTCATAACTTTTTTTATCGTTAAAAGTATGTTATATGTCTTAAATACAAAATAACAAAAACTGTTTTTGCGTTTTTCTCAAAACAATATTTTATAGTTTCGCCCTTGTCACCCCAAGCCCAACAACTGTAATCTGTTTATTTGTGAATCAAAAGAACAAATAACGAGAAAAAAAAACTCAATGTTCGCTTACATCTTGTTACATAATATGGAATAATAATGTAATATACAGGGCTGTGGAGTCGGAGTCGGAGTCGTGAAAAATGAGCGGCTTAATTAATTTTTTGAAAAATATATTTAATGATATGTATTCAAACAAAATAGTAATAGTGTTGGCATTGCATGCTTGGCTGACTAAAGATGACCTGATGGTACAATTATATTTAAGTTAAAAAGAAATTATTGAATTTTTTTCTCGGAGTCGGAGTCGTCTTTTTTTTACACGACTCCGCAGCCCTAATAATATCACAACGAGAAAGTTTTGTTTTTACGATAGTTGGTTGTAAATCACGTGCTCGACTTCTCTTTTCGTATAAGAAGAAAAATGAAGGATAGCGTCCGGACATTATTCCTTTTGGGGTTCAGATAAAGTAGCGATACTCAACCTTTTTATATTGATAGTAATATGTAAATATACCACATTTTATCCATAATATTGTGACAAAAAAAATGTATGCAAACATTCATTCATTACGTAAAGTTTTTCAAACAATACCGAATGTTTGAAAAAGTATTTGGTGAGAACGTTTTTTTCAGGCCACAAATCAATCTGAATTGGCCACAGGTTGAGTAGGTCTGCAATAGAGGGTGTAATTAGAGAGACGAAAGCATAACAGACATTATAATCCAAGCCATTAATCGATTGAAAAATCGTGTAGGGAAAAAATCTTTATTCGTGGATTCGAGCCTGTGATTCAACGAGCGAGCCAGGCAAGAAAATTCATCGGCCGTTAAATATATTTTTTTATTATTGAATTTCTAATATCGTTGCACTATATTATTCAACTTTGGAAGTGAAACCATCCTTACCAAATCGCACAACCCGTATTATTGGGACATATGTATTCCTAATCCTCAACAGGTAAGTATCTATTAGTAAGGTAAGGTAACTAGCTATTTTTAGATTAAAGTTGTTTAGCTTATATCTAAGCTGTAGAGAAAAATAGTTACACATAAAAACATTACTTAGCTAAAAATTCATTCAGCTGCATTTCCTGCTGAAACAAAAGAATGAACACTAATCCTTAGAAAACAATCCTTACTAAAGTTTTGTTAAGCTTAAAATTTCTTATATTTTAGCTAAATTCACCCAATATTTTGAGAATAAATTGAATTTTCACACCTTTAACAGAAAATTTTACCTGTTTTTTTTGTAATACAGTGGAACCTTTCATAAGAAGACTAATTCGTTTCAGAATCTTACTCGTTAAGCGAAACAATTTTTCCAATGTAAAATACAATAATGCATTCCATGCCGAAAAAAAATCATTTTTTATAATTTTAACAAACTCTCCTCCATAACTTCTTGCTGTGAAAAACAATGCAACTCCATAAGCTCTTCGGTAGTCATCTCTTGACTGTTCTCTTCCACAAGCTCGTCAATATCGTTGTTATCCACCTTCAGTCCCAAGGTATTGGCCAAAGATACAATCTCGTTGACTGTAGACTCCACAGGTACTGTTTTAAACCCCTCAAAATCACATTCACAACAACGCTCTCTGGCCAAAGCTTCTTTCAAGCAGAAGTGAAGGTCCTCTTGGTAACCCCTTTCCACGCCTTGTCAATCATCTTGAGGCAAGCAACGGTGTGAAAGTGATTTTTCCAAAACTCTGCGTCACTCGTTATGCGAAATGTTGCTCGTTAAGGGAACATTTTTTTCACAATCTGTTTTGCTCGTTATTAGAGGTGCTCGTTATGAGAGGTTCCATTGTACTTAACTAAACAATGTCATCATTTTTATTAGATAATATAAATTGTGAAACATTTTTTTCTGTATAATTGAAACTCATTTAAAAACATCTAATTTTGTTACCATCTTGTCGAAAAAAACAATCCGACTCCTGGATTAGAATATTTTAACCATAAAACAGCACATAAAGAAATAAATATCTATTTCTATTACCCAATGCACCTCTGATAGTAAGTGAACATGTGTACATGACACACGTACATATATATAATTTGTATATTATTACATGCGCACATACAGAATAAATGACTATTTGAAACACCATGACTACGATTATTTTTGAAACGAGACTAAACCATACCATTACAAAAACAATAGAGATTACCAATCGGAAATGAGTTGACATAAAACGACAGTACCTACTGCTTTAAATAATATATTTATTATTTGGAACGAACAGATAGGAGGTGGATGGTTATAACTAGAGATGAGCGGTGATTCCATAAACTATGTAACATAATATAATGGTTTTAATATAAACTAGCTGTAAGCCCGTTGACCTCAACGGAGGGATTTTTGTTGCATTTTTAAGTAGTCAGAAAAGTTACTGGCGTGAAAAATAAATTACTAACCTATTTATTGAATAATCCAGAAATTCTGATAGTAAAAGAAATATCTCGGGGCGTATATCGACAGCCCTGCCCTGCAGTATTTAAATTGTAAATTATTTATTTTTGGAATAATGTTCTAGTTTGCTAACAACTATTTTTCGTATTAGCGGAAATTTCGTAAATTATTTAATATTTGGAATAATGTTTAAGTTTGCTAACAATTATTTTTCCTATTAGCAGAAATATACCTCGTAAATTATTTAATTTTTGGAATAATGTTTAAGTTTGCTAAAAACCATTTTTCATAGAAGCAAAAATAGTCCTTGTAAATTACTTAATTTTTGGAATAATGTTTAAGTTTGCTAACAATTAATTTCCTATTAGCAGAAATAGACCTCGTAAATTATTTAATTTTTGGAATAATGTTTAAGTTTGCTAACAACCATTTTTCATAGTAGCAAAAATAGTCCTTGTAAATTACTTAATTTTTGGAATAATGTTTAAGTTTGCTAACAATTAGTTTTCCTATTAGCAGAAATAGACCTCGTAAGTTATTGAATTTTTGGAATAATGTTTAAGTTTGCTAACAACCATTTTTCATAGTAGCAAAAATAGTCCTTGTAAATTACTCAATTTTTGGAATAATGTTTAAGTTTGCTAACAATTATTTTTCCTATTAGCAGAAATAGACCTCGTAAATTATTGAATTTTTGGAATAATGTTTAAGTTTGCTAACAACCATTTTTCATAGTAGCAAAAATAGTCCTTGTAAATTACTTAATTTTTGGAACAATGTTTAAGTTTGCTAACAACCATTTTTCTCAGAAGCAGAAATTTCGTAAATTATTTTATTTTTGGTATAATTTTTAAGTTTGCTAACAATTATTTTTCATAGTAGCAAAAATAGTCCTTGTAAATTACTTAATTTTTGGAATAATTTTTAAGTTTGCTAACAATTATTTTTCCTATTAGCAGAAATAGACCTCGTAAATTATTTAATTTTTGGAATAATGTCGAAGTTTGCTAACAACCATTTTTCTTAGAAGCAGAAATTTCGTAAATTATTTTATTTTTGGTATAATTTTTAAGTTTGCTAACAATTATTTTTCATAGTAGCAAAAATAGTCCTTGTAAATTACTTAATTTTTGGAATAATGTTTAAGTTTGCTAACAATTATTTTTCCTATTAGCAGAAATAGACCTCGTAAATTATTTAATTTTTGGAATAATTTTTAAGTTTGCTAACAACCATTTTTCATAGTAGCAAAAATAGACCTCGTAAATTATTTAATTTTTGGAATAATGTTTAAGTTTGCTAACAACCATTTTTCATAGTAGCAAAAATAGTCCTTGTAAATTACTTAATTTTTGGAACAATGTTTAAGTTTGCTAACAACCATTTTTCTTAGAAGCAGAAATTTCGTAAATTATTTTATTTTTGGTATAATTTTTAAGTTTGCTAACAATTATTTTTCATAGTAGCAAAAATAGTCCTTGTAAATTACTTAATTTTTGGAATAATGTTTAAGTTTGCTAACAATTATTTTTCCTATTAGCAGAAATAGACCTCGTAAATTATTTAATTTTTGGAATAATTTTTAAGTTTGCTAACAACCATTTTTCATAGTAGCAAAAATAAACCTAGTAAATTATTTAATTTTTGGAATAATGTTTAAGTTTGCTAACAACCATTTTTCATAGTAGCAAAAATAGTCCTTGTAAATTACTTAATTTTTGGAATAATGTTTAAGTTTGCTAACAATTATTTTTCCTATTAGCAGAAATAGACCTCGTAAATTATTGAATTTTTGGAATAATGTTTAAGTTTGCTAACAACCATTTTTCATAGTAGCAAAAATAGTCCTTGTAAATTACTTAATTTTTGGAACAATGTTTAAGTTTGCTAACAACCATTTTTCATGGTAGCAAAAATAGTCCTTGTAAATTACTTAATTTTTGGAATAATGTTAAGTTTGCTAACAACTATTTTTCCTATTAGCAGAAATAGACCTCGTAAATTATTGAATTTTTGGAATAATTCAACTGTTTATGTATGCATGTGAAGTATGCGTATTTTGGAATTTTTAGAATAATTTAAATGTGTGCTTAATATATAATATTTAAATTAGATCAATTCTGACAGTTGTGTGTTTGCCCGAGCGGTAACGATCTCAACTCATAATCTACAGGCGATGGTTCGATCGACGGTCGTGGCGTTTTTTTGACCTCGTAAATTATTGAATTTTTGGAATAATGTTTAAGTTTGCTAACAACCATTTTTCATAGTAGCAAAAATAGTCCTTGTAAATTACTTAATTTTTGGAACAATGTTTAAGTTTGCTAACAACCATTTTTCTTAGAAGCAGAAATTTCGTAAATTATTTTATTTTTGGTATAATTTTTAAGTTTGCTAACAATTATTTTTCATAGTAGCAAAAATAGTCCTTGTAAATTACTTAATTTTTGGAATAATGTTTAAGTTTGCTAACAATTATTTTTCCTATTAGCAGAAATAGACCTCGTAAATTATTTAATTTTTGGAATAATGTTTAAGTTTGCTAACAACCATTTTTCTTAGAAGCAGAAATTTCGTAAATTATTTTATTTTTGGTATAATTTTTAAGTTTGCTAACAATTATTTTTCACAGTAGCAAAAATAGTCCTTGTAAATTACTTAATTTTTGGAATAATGTTTAAGTTTGCTAACAATTATTTTTCCTATTAGCAGAAATAGACCTCGTAAATTATTTAATTTTTGGAATAATTTTTAAGTTTGCTAACAACCATTTTTCATAGTAGCAAAAATAGTCCTTGTAAATTACTTAATTTTTGGAATAATGTTTAAGTTTGCTAACAACCATTTTTCATAGTAGCAAAAATAGTCCTCGTAAATTACTTAATTTTTGGAATAATGTTTAAGTTTGCTAACAATTATTTTTCCTATTAGCAGAAATAGACCTCGTAAATTATTGAATTTTTGGAATAATGTTTAAGTTTGCTAACAACCATTTTTCTTAGAAGCAGAAATTTCGTAAATTATTTTATTTTTGGTATAATTTTTAAGTTTGCTAACAATTATTTTTCATAGTAGCAAAAATAGTCCTTGTAAATTACTTAATTTTTGGAATAATGTTTAAGTTTGCTAACAATTATTTTTCCTATTAGCAGAAATAGACCTCGTAAATTATTGAATTTTTGGAATAATGTTTAAGTTTGCTAACAACCATTTTTCTTAGAAGCAGAAATTTCGTAAATTATTTTATTTTTGGTATAATTTTAAAGTTTGCTAACAATTATTTTTCATAGTAGCAAAAATAGTCCTTGTAAATTACTTAATTTTTGGAATAATGTTTAAGTTTGCTAACAATTATTTTTCCTATTAGCAGAAATAGACCTCGTAAATTATCTAACAACCATTTTTCATAGTAGCAAAAATAGTCCTTGTAAATTACTTAATTTTTGGAATAATGTTTAAGTTTGCTAACAACTATTTTTCCTATTAGCAGAAATAGACCTCGTAAATTATTGAATTTTTGGAATAATTCAACTGTTTATGTATGCATGTGAAGTATGCGTATTTTGGAATTTTTAGAATAATTTAAATGTGTGCTTAATATATAATATTTAAATTAGATCAATTCTGACAGTTGTGTGTTTGCCCGAGCGGTAACGATCTCAACTCATAATCTACAGGCGATGGTTCGATCGACGGTCGTGGCGTTTTTTTGTATGATAATTCAATTTTTCAGCGACTTGATTTGTTTCGTCAAATAATAAACAGTGTATTGGGAAAATATGTCTTTAGTATGAATAAAAATATTGCGTCAGCGGAGCTTTGAGGGGGAGGGGGAAGGGGCAGGGGGAGGGGAAATCGCGGACAATCATGCAATCATGCAATCATGCAATCATACGGACATTATCGAGTATTAATATATAGATTAATGTTTTAAAATGTTTTAAGCCTATTTAATCAAGAGAAACATGTGCAGTTACCATGTTACGAATTTATTATTTTACAGTTTAACATCCGATATCCTCAAGAAATTAAGGTTAATTAATTATTTTTATTAATTGATTTCATCAAACAAAAATATATGAATCTGTACTTGAACTGATATCAAAAAATGCAACACCCACTACTGGTTTACATATCGCGAAACAGCGCGCTTTTAGAAGATCGATGAGTGCCTCAGGAGTAATAACACAAGATTTTAACACGATCTAGTAAAGAAGCCATTAAAAAATGACAGTGCATAGTAAATCTTTTTACTATCCGTAAAAAATTGGAAGGTCATAAATATAATTTGGTCACGTACGAAAAAATCAGCGTTAACTTAATTTTAGATTTATATTCAAGATAAAAAAAAAACAATTCATATAGCTTTATTATAAATAGATAACATACTAACGTTTATGATTATTCAGTAAATTTTCCGAATACTTCGTACTTATAATCAGGAATATGGAGTCAGGTAAAAAACAGACGACTTCAACTCAAACTTCGGCTTACTCTGAATTATTTTTTTCAAACATTTTCGTTTAACTAACATATCTGGATACTATGAAATCATTCTGATTACATATTAGAATAATTCTAGTAGATTTCACCAATCAATATGATGAATAGACTCGTACTTTTTCAATATCTTTAAAATATTTTTTATTGGCTCTGGGAAAACACCCAATTCCACGACTAAAACAAATACAACGCAACATATTTTTAGCAATTGCTTGTTTATTATCGGTAACAAATTAATCTTTTGAAACGTTCGCCTTTCGTAGAAACTCCCCTATGGTTGGCATAAACATGAATGGTAATTGCTTTTGGTTCAGCATATATTATATTCTGGATTAGTTATGTTGTGTTATCAATGTGGCAGCTGGTTGTAACGCGCAAGATGCGGGTTCAAATCCAGTCGAGGTTATCATACGAAAAACAAACAATTACCATGCAATAATAATTGATGTACAAAATAGAATTGTTTTTTTTTTAACACGAACGCTGCCAGTGTTTATGGACTCCCACTGAAGAACGATTTATTTAGTAATTTAGCTTCGCTGTTTGTAAAGTTAAAAAAAAATCTTTTAGAATTACAGAAATATCAAAAATACTTTTATTACGATTAGCACAAAGCCACTTACCAAACCTCTTATTTTAGTTAACGTAAAAAAGAGGTCGACTAAATTCACTTGTCACAAGCCCTGTATTCAATAATTGACATAGGTGTCTAAGAAGAAGGCAACGGCTATTCAGATACTGAAATAAGGGTGCCCTTACCAGACAAATATATCAATACGGGTATTTCATATAAAATACTGGTATTGCAAAAATCGATACCGGTATTACCAGTGGTGCAGGGCGCCGGTCTGCCAACTTTTTGACTTGTAACTTAATTTTCAGTACATACATATATTCATTTGATTTATTTGATTTTTTTTGTATTTTTATCATCAAATGCATCGTACAAGAAGTGAGTACAGTTTTTTTGTTAATAATTGCGCGTTTTTTATTGATTTAATTGTTAAAACTTGTGGTTTTTTTACTTTGAACGGATAAAAAAAACAAAAAATATATAGGGAAGAAAACAATGACCGACCTGCTGCCTATTTATTTAACACTACACCACTCGGTATTACAAAGAAAGCTTAAACAAACCCAAAAATGCAGCCAATTGTGATCGGCCAAGTAAATTAAAATCAGTATTTTGACATTTTATATGAAATAACGCCATCAAAAAGACAAACCAACGGGTGTTTTTGTAAATAACTGTTTTTTTTTAATAATAATATTGAAAGGTTAATCAATTCTGTAACCGGTTAATATTGATACAAGTATTTAAATTTATATCGAATAATTGTACATATTTAAATATGTGATGTTTTGTGTACATTAATATCGGGATCCCGGATTCAATGTCGCCGACATTTCAATCCCTAACTGAAATCTTTAAAATATTACACATATTTTTTTCATCCATATCCGCTCCATATGTAGTGCATATGGCTTAATAGTGGAGATATCTCAACATAAGTCTTTTTTTCTATGAGAACAGTCGAACCCGTAACCTCCGTAACCGAAGCCAACGGCGTTGACCACTCGACCAAGGCAGCCGACATTTGACATGTACCTATTTTTATTTTACCGGTATTCGCTGAATTTTTTTTTTTTCACCTAATAGCTATTAGGTAGAAACAGTTGGAAAAGAAATTTATTGGAAGATTTTTTTATGTTCGGGTCAAGATCATTTAATGAATACACATTACGTTCACTTGACGGTTTCAAAAAGTAAACAATATTGATCCTTAGCAGGTAGGAAATTATTATATGTATTTATAAGTTCGTTGGGAGTCCGAGTACCCTAAAAAAACCTACATTGTGTGGTCAGATATTATTGATTAATTGACGGCATCTTTATTGTCATTGTTAAAATGTCTAAAACGACAACGATTACAATAAAGTAAAAACCGAGAAATAATTCTTCTTTTTTGTACGGAACTATTAAAGAATAATACCACAATATTAAAAGTTCTGAAATAGTGCATGCATTGCAGGGCCGGCTTGGGTCATATTTTTATAAAGTACTATTGCCTATTAAGATTTTATCGATTTCATGATGATAAAACTAAACAAAAAAAAAACTAGAGGTAAAAATATGAATAGAATTTTCAAGCAAAACAATTTTAAGATATTTATATATTATACAACGGTGAAACTAAATTAGAACCTAAGTAAAGCAAAACTCAATTATAGTTTTTTTTAACTAAAAATTAAAGACATGACAGTATGTATTTTTTGACATTGTTTTGGAGCAAAATATATTATTGTTATTGAAAGCAATATGACTTGATAAATATTAAGAAAACGTTATAACGTTTAAGTCATCATTGGTGCGTTATCTCTTAGGCCAGGGTTTCCAAACTATATTCCGCGGAACACTGGTGTGCCACAGAACTTGAATAAGTGTTCCGTGTTCACTCACATAACTTAAAAACTATTATTTTTTTTTTTTTCGAAAAACTAGCAATTACGATTCCTTGGTTTGTAATCCATTTTCCGTAATAGCAAAACAAGCATGCTTAATTCGGCGCAAGTGATTGAGAAAATCTGACTGATTTTAACAGTGAATCTGATATAAATGTTATTAAATTCGTTCTTCGTGAGTTTCTCTGAAGAATCTCCCAATAAATCAAAATAAGTTATTATTGTTTTAATTCCGTTTAATACAACATATTTATACATAGCAGGATTTCCTTTTTATGTTATAATGAAGTCAACGTGCAGGAACAGGTTCGACGTTCGAAAAAGTGTTTTATTAATATTTTTTTTGTATTTATATTATTATGAGTTTTCTGACCTAAAAAATAAGCCAAGTGTAAATTTCCGGATTTGCAAAGTGTTCCATTGCAGAAAATGTTTGGGAAACCCTGTCTTAGGCAGTGAGCGGCTAGAGTAGCGATAATCAATTAACTTTCGTTAGGGACTCGATTCCCATATCTCATACAGCGATGAGCTGCCCATATGTTAACAAGGGGGTTCGCTGAATATCGAAGCAATTATCAGAGCTCTAGGGAAGGAGTGAATTTGTTATCACTATCCAGTTATATGCAATACTTAAATAAACAATTGATTGTTACTTAATACACTTATAATATGTAACAATATGAAATTTGCCGTAAACTTATCAATGTAAATAGTTAAAAATGTACTATTGTGTATACTAAAGCAGTCGTAGATAATATATCAATAAGAAATTGCAGTTAAATACTAATTTGACCTGAGAATATTGTTTTCTCATAAGTTAACAAGAGGCTCGCTGGCCTTAGAAAAATTCAACAAGCGGTTCGCGCGAGCCTCTCCAAGCCCCCTCCAGCCCACCCCTGGTTTCATACACAATTAATATAAAAGGTGTCGAAAATGACAAAAGTGAAATATTGAGACGAAATTTCGCTCGAAAAAAAAACAAAATGTCGTAACCCACTAATGACATTTGCTTGGTTATTAAAAGAAACATTTCCGAACAAGGTTCATAATTCGTGTCTGCGCTCGCATAGCAAGAGACAAGGAAGTCTCAAACCCAGTCTAGGAGACACACGGCTTTTAATATTGCTCATGATAAATCATGGCCGCCCCCCCGTCGAGGGCAATATCGCGCTCCCGTATCTGAACTCGACTCTGGGAGCGGCTGGTCTATAGGTAGGCACTGTGCTCACTGCTCATACTCTTTCTCTTAAACACCCTTTTGAACATGCTGACGCGGACAGTTTAGGATGTTATACATCAGAAATGGAAGAGCTTCGGACGGCGGGCTGTGCCCGGAACCAGCATCATAAAAACACAAACTTTCTTAATACTTTCGATGAACTCGGCAGTAAGTTTGTCGAAGCTCATTTTAATAAAAGATTTTAAATAACTTAGATTATTCCACGTATTGTGTTAGAAACTGTTACACGTGTTTCGTCTCTTTCAGAGGCATCCTCAGAAATCTTACTATCACAATACTTGTTTAAGTACGAATGATTTTAATTTGATTTTACTTTTAAGACAAAAAATAATTTTCTCATTCAATAAATTTGAATTAAGCGGGAAATTTTGTCTATTTTCAAATAAAAATGTTCATCTAATTTTACCGATTTGTTAATTAAATATTGAAAATACTCGTTATGAGCGAAACCGGTCCTGATCATATTAAATGAATATGGCATAAGTGAAAAAGAGTGTTTAATTTGCCGAATAACTTGCTGTGTGGCTGTAGATAATTTGGCAGAAATATACTCTTTGATGATATTTATAATTACATGTTAGAGGTGTTAAACATTTTAATGTGTGTTCGCTTAGTGTCACTTATTCATAATTTGTAATGCAATTTGTAAATTCTTTTTTACACCTTTGTATTTCAATTTCTTTTGTATAAATAACACTGTTTAATTATATTTCTTATCAGTTGATAATACTCGCCATGGCTCATGAGCGAAACCGGTTCTGACCTTGGTAAAAGAAAGAGGAAATAAGTACAAAGGAACATTATGTTTGTCTTAAGAAATACAATATAACTACAAATATCGTAAATAAAAATTCAACCTTAAAAATATTTGTCTTCTACTTCAAATATTTTTTAAAAAAAGTTGATAGATGACTAGAGTAGTCAGGTAATATTTTTAATTTAAAATTGTGGTAATACGACACTTAATTATTGTTTTATTTTTTTATATATATTACGGCACAATGTTGTCAACATCTTCCCGAATTCCTATGTTCCTAGTTTGAAGTATAAACTTGTCGCGTATCTTCAGCTTCTGAAGAATTTAGTTTGGAAACTGCATTCGGAAATTTTCGGTTATTAAATTGTTGGCTTGTTCCGTTTAAGTTATGACCATTTAGCCCCTTCGCATACATTTGCAATAGAAGTTAGATTGTAATATGTAGTGTAATCGACCTTTTCGTCAAACATTATTATCGTTCATTACAAAGGCATATTTATATAATTACACATCTTTGATAGAGTTAAATATTCTGGCAGAATTTGGTAAGTAACAGATTGATAGTAAAAACTGAGTAAAAAACACACTAAAATTTTCAGCTTAAAAATGTATGTATTAATGCCCATCTGACACAAATAGCAGTTTAAAAAAAGGAAAATTGGCTGTCTTTAAAAGAAGGTGAAAAAATATCAAAGTATGTATTTTAGTTCTGTGCTTTTTTTTTTAAAAAAAAGGTGCCGGAACTCACTTTTTGTCAAGCATTTTACTAAAAGTTTATTTTCAATCCACTTCCGTTCTCGATCTGGAGCATATGACTTCCTAATAGAAGTATCTCAACATAATTTTATTTTACGAGAACTGCTTGTTAATTATGTTATTAGGTCCACATTATTAAACTTTACACAATGTTGTTATTTTTGCAAATAACACGATTTTTAAATTCAGGGAACCAATCTTCAATTTTTCTATGAATTATAGAATTATCATTTCGTTTTTGGAACGTATCTACCGTGTTTTTTACACGGTAGATACGTTGGGTTTATATGTAGAAATGATTGTGTAATACTCAATATGGACGAAAATAATATGTCAATTGTTGTCATAACTATAAAAACTAGCAATTTTCACAATTTGGAATATCAAATCAACAACGATCAAAAGGATGGTAAACAATCTATTACAGCACTTCAACTTCCTATACAATTTGTTAAATGAATAACGATTTTTATATAAAAAAAAACAATATAGTAAATATTACACATCAATATTATTTAAATTTGTTAGCCAGAAAGGAAGTATGTTACGACAGTTGCAACTGTTGCAAGTAGGCCTCCAATCTACGTATCCCGTCAATCCGTGATCCCGAATTGTTACCGTACTAATCCCGGAATTTCGGTTTTGAGAAAATTAGAGAAAGTTGAGCGAGGGTTAAAAAAAAAAACCCCCTACGGCTTTCGATTTTGGGAAATCCGCAAATTCCTGAGTTTTTAACTTCGACATGAAATTGTTTGAAAAATTCTTATTAACCCTCCAAGGACGAGCGTGACCATATGGTCACAGTAAACACCGTTGTCTATTGATCCCACTATTCATCCTATTTCTACCTGAATATCGTTGCTTTTACTCATATTTGGTTAAGAAGGGTACATATAGTCATGCAGGGTTTCTATAAAACGATTTAATTTTTGTTAGGAATAAAAGTTATCCTTGACTTAAATATTTTTTTTATCGAAAAAAAGCTTTCGTCTTTGGGGGTTAATTCCGAATCCCAATTTATACACGATTTTATGTTAACATAAAATCTTGGGATTTCGGGATTGGAAAAATTGACACAAAAAGGGTCCGAGATTGGTTCAATATCACATACAATAGATTTTCAATGTCGTCTCGTCAATTCTGTGGCATAACGATAAAATCGTAGACTAACGATTAGAAGTGACGTGTTCAATCCATGGATGGGTTAAATTTAATGTGAATGATGTTTTTATTATATTATTATATAAAATACATTCAACCGTTACTAATATTGACTTCTCTCAAAATACCATGCGCCGGAGACGTAAGGTAGTTGCTAACATCATGTTTCAACCGTTGTTATTGAGGATTACATGCGCCGCTGTTATTGCAATCAGTGGCGGATTAAGCAGTTTGGAGGCCCCAGGCGCAATAAATTTTGGAGGCCCTGTTTTTCGAATGACATAAAAGTGCTGCAAAAACTCTTCGTAGAACAATAATTATTATTGAAAACTGAAATTAAAATATAAAGTTTTAAATAATTTATGCTATTTTTGGGGTCCTTATGATTTGGAGGCCCCAAGCGCGCGCCTCTTACGCTTATAGAGTAATCCGCCACTCATTGCAATAAGTCAATACCAACATCAAACAAAGCATACGATTTCATGAATTGCAATTTTTCCAGAAGTTTCACAACATGCGTATTCAAGTAATAACGTATGATGTGTACTATCAGCTCTCGTGATAACTGTAAAGCTACTTATGAAATGTTACCAACTTTAAATATTTCGACGTAAAGCTTCGAAAGTTGTGCAAATAAGGTCAACGCAAAATTGATTTCCCCTAATAAATTCATATTCGTGAATGTTTTCCGAAAAAACATCCCTTTCTTAACAAGCACGATTACAATATAAACATTTGAAAAGAGGCCTTGAACCACGTTCGCATGTGTTACAAGTTACAAAGCCTTCGCGAGGCATTGAGAGGAAAAAAGCCTCTTGTTTTTACAGCGTTCAGTTGTGATAAGAGAGATTTGTAGGAATTTTCCCCAACCACTTTATCAGGGATGTCCATAAATGGAGATTCTCGAAAACTTATTATATAGAAAAAGTAATTTCGAAATCCAGCACACTTCAACATGTTATTGATTGAATTAACATTTATTTGGTTGTTCTCCATTAAAACAAGATCAAAATAACACTGCATATTTTAATTAAAATTTTAAAAACTTAGATTATTCCACGTATTGTGCTAAAAACTGTGGCACGTGTTTCGCTTCTTCCAGAAACATCCTCATACAATCTAACGTTCACAATGCTTGTTTAATTACGAATGATTTTAATTTTACTATTCTGCCATAATATAAAAATAAAAACGGCAAGCAAGGAGGGGAGAATAGAAAAATAAACAAACAATAATGATACTACAAATGAAATTTACGTTACAAAATGATTAACTAATGAGTTGCATCAATTAGGAAGGATTAAACCATTGGAAATAAATTTAGCAGTGGCAAACAACCTGTCCTATTTAAGATGTTATTTAATAGCAATTCTTTCTTGTTAGTACTTTTATTTATTTCTAAAAATTCTGCATATTTTAGTTTTCAAACATAATTAACTTAGATAAAAATATGTGTAACGAAGTGTAGTTTTTATCTTATTAAAACGTTATGTTTAAAAAATAGCACTCCAAATCAGTTAAGCAGAAAAACATTTTGTCTTTTGTTAATCATTTGACTAAATAGCATTACAATCACAACCCACTTATTACAATTACTGAGTTACGACATCTGCTGTTTGTCAAGTGTTAAAATCCTTTTTAAAGCTTATTAAATAATCTTTTCCACTGCTTATGTGGAGCATGAACGAAAAGCTGTCAACAAGAGCTATTGAAAATCAATCGCACAACCTCTCTGTTCGTAGAGGGTAATAATATGGTTATTATTGTGTCTCTGCTTTCAGTTTTCACAGACGATAAAGAAGGAAAGAAAACATCGTAGATATCTTTTGAATAAAAAAACAGTGTACAGCATTTTCAGTGAATTATTTAATCTGACGATAGAGATAATCGTAAAAAATTAAAAAATGAATTCTGAACAAATATGTTATGCTTGAAATTGAGAAAAAAATATTCGATGCGTATGTTGCGTTGAAAATTTTTCTCAGGAACAACCTTCAGGGACTTCAGGCCCAACAATTATCGTGTGAGACCTTTATTTTACGTTAAATCGATCGAAATGAAATATTCATAAAACATTTTGGCGTAGGGAAGTTGAGAATGGCGGGGATGAGAGAGCGTGAGTTGATCCGTCCCATACGTCCCCATATACGGCGAAATTTTCTCTAAGACTTTACCTATAAATCAAATCCAAACTTGTTTTTAACGGAATAAATCGAGGGACATGTTTTTTTTGCACATCGACTTGCTACATTATTTAATGGTTTAAACTCATACATAAATTTGACAATTTATGGAAATATTTTGAACTATCACAAATCCTCATATTCTGATAAACTGATATTATCCAAGTTTTCTAAGTTTCCTTGGTAACTTTTTAATAATTCATGTTGAATATGAAATTTAAATCAATATCTAGTATTATTATAACAATGATATTAATAATAATTCGCAGAGGTCAATGTCTTTGACTTCCGTAACGGATTTCTCGGTTTCGAGTCATATTACAAACAACATTATTTATAATCCATTTATCGATTTCCGTTCGAAGCCATGAGTGTTTGTGATGACTGAAAAATCCCTCTCACCCTTCCAATCTAAAAGTAACAGGGCTTATCAAATTTCCTGTCAATATTCCTGTCCTAGCCCTATTATTTCAATCCCCACTTTCTTCGAAAAAAAAAAATTTGAGCAACTGAGTAACAAGCAGTTTTCTTAAAAACAACATGTGTTGAGATTTCTTCATTAAAAGGTTATATTATCAACGTTGGGAGCGGACATGGATTCTATTACAAATAAAACCCTCAAGATACGTTTGTAAAGTGACCAACGAAAAATTGTAAATAAACAGAATGTTCTTTAATATTTCATATCTTATCTGAATTTAAGAACGAATTTAGCATCACGAAAATGACTCTCTTTGTTTAATTTTTTTGTGTACTGTATGTGTGTGTACATGTACGGATATAGTATGGAGGAAGCATATGGAATGTGATTTGCAAAATAATGGATATGGAGTTCCCGTAAACTTCTTATCTCTGAAGTGATCGCGCCCTTCCGTCTGCAAACGATGGTTAGCGGATGCAATTTACAATTTTTCAAAAACTTTATCGACGAAGGAGACTGGAAGAATCTTGATGCTAGCTCGTCCTGGTACTTGAAGCTCCATATATTTGATATCCAAAAAAAAATAATCTGATAAGATGGAGTATTTGAGTACATACTCAATAAAAAATGAATACAAATATATATACTCTACTAAAGTTACGATTAAAAATTTGAAAACTCTCCAAAATATATTAGAATGTTCAGTTATAATAAATATAATAGGTTGATAGACTCTGACAACAAGAGAAGAAGACTTGTTGCACAAAAAGTCTTTTCTTCGGTTGACTAGCACTGCTTTAATTTTATTGTGATAAGATTTTCCTTATGTTTTACGTAATACGCAAACTAGATTTACTTCCTTACAAATAAACATAACATTATCATATGAAAGTATCGAGAAAAAAAACACACACATTAATTAAAAAAGTATTTTACATGAAATTGGGAAGTTGCACTCTCGAAAATTATCATATTAATGGGAATACTTTTGTCAAAAGAATTTCAAATTAATTTGTCGCTTCTCAAATTACATGTGATATTTTTTTAAATATCAAAAAAACCGGTAGTTTATATGAGAAACAGACGATACCGAATTGTACATATTATTAACAATATTGTGAAACGTTCATAAAAATTAGATTGGATAGATACTAAATGCGACGTTTTATTTTTATTTTCTGTAAGTTATGTGAAAGTGACCATGTTTTTTTAAATAATAATATTATTATTTAACTGTTTCCTTTACAGTGTCTGATTTCTAATACAATTACATGTGGTTATTATTACTTCCGATTAAATATGTGTATTTAGTATTGATGTATATTATAAAGTAATATCAATTTATTTTTACTAATAGTTATTGATCATCAACATCATTATAATTTGCTGGTATCTAATAACTACTTCCGCTGTGGGTTATTATTCTATGCCACGACAATATGTTGTAAATATTATATCATTTTGTCGGCATATTGCCAGAAAACGTTAAGTCAAAAAAACTTTGTTTTGAGATAATCAACTTTCTCGAATCTATTTTTTTTACCATGTCCGCTCCCAATGTGGAGCATATGGACTCCTAATGGAGTTTATCTCAACAGGAGTGTTTCTATAAGAACTGATTGTTACTCAGTTGCTCAACCTCTCTTTTTCCAAAGAGAGTAGGAATAGAATGAAAGGGCTAGGACAGGACTAGTGGTTAGCTAATCGCTCTCAATACGCCTCGTTCATAGGATAGGATGGGTGGGAGGGGGTAATCCAAGACATCACATACATCCATGCCTTTGAACAGAAATTCATAAATTGATTAAAAAATCAATTTATAAAACTACCCGTACTGGGACTCGAACCCGTGACCTTCGTAGCGGTAGCCAACGACGTCGACCACTCGACCACAAATGCTGCATTTCTCGAATCGTTAGCGTACTAAAACGTAGCGTGGCCGTAACTATAAGACGAATGAATAAACAATTTACCATAATTTTTGCAGCTCAAAATAATTCTTTGGGTAGTTGTAGAATTAATACATCTGTACGGCTAAAAAGCGTTAAGTTATTTGTGGGTTTCTGACAACAAAATTGGCTTAGTACGTATTCCTTCTTTAAATATCTTAATAATTAAAAGGAATATAAGTGATCTTGTTAGGAGCGTGTTTAAATCTATCGGTCTGCATTCATAACTCAAAACACCCAATCTTTGACCTAACATTTTCTGGCAACATAACTACGATTTTTCCTGGGGTTGTGCAATCGTTAAAAAAATAAAGGCTCTTTTTTAGTCATACATTTAATATTGCAACTAAGGACCGGATTCGAACAATCAAAAAAGGTCTATTATACTAATATGATCCTTATTCGGAGCCCCACTAATAGAACTGCGTATAGACATTATGTATACATAACTTCTGGCACGAAGCAACATTTCAATATTTCAACCATAAGCACTTATAATATTTTACTATTATTACACACCAGCTGGCGGTACCATTTATCAGCATTATATTAGGATGATGGTATAGTTGTAAGTAAATTAAATTTCCATTCGGCGTATCTTGAACCTGCATTGGACATGTGTTGCAGATTGCCTATTTTCTCAACTGGATAGATAACAGCAGCCCCAAGTGGACTGAAGACTATCCATAGAGTGTAATCAGAGGAGTTACGGGAAGCTGGTAGGACGCAAAGAAACGGTTAGGGAACGGATAATCTTGACGGCAGTGTAAGAAATTGCAAAAGTAATTTTAACTCTGGTTATCCCATCAAATTAAGATTATTCATAATATTCCACTAAAACACGTCATCATTCTTTGTATTGATACTGAATGCAAGTCGTTGTTAAAATAATATTTTTGAAAAGGTTAAAGCTTGTTAGATACACGCTCAAAAGTATATTATCTATTATCCACATTTAATTGTTACAACGAGACTAATTATATTCAAAGATTGATATGACTTCAATGACGCATTAAATTAATTAAAATGAGAATATATTAAAATTGTTGTATTAATTATCGTATTTAATTGTAAAAAATAGTTATTTATACTTAGTTAAATCTGTCACTATGAGAGACGAAAAATTCTTTAAAACACTTCTTGAATTAGTACTAGCCCATTATTTGTATCGTTTAATTCGTTTATTTTCGGAAATAGCAACGTATTTTAATTTATAATTATTCTTTTGCGTATCACGCAAATCTATTATAATCATTTAAAATAAAGTAATGACTTTTAATAGACTTTTTGAGACGTACGTATAAAATATATTGTAATATTATAACAGACTAAATTATAGTCTCCCTATTATAAGCCAGTGATGTTCCGTATTGTACGGTGACCATGGACGGCGGGCAAGGAATAGAGTCATTATATTAATTAGACAACGTCTCTACCTACTGTTTTAGAGGCCTATTTTAGGTTATTATTAATAACGTTGAAGATATTTCCCAGAAAGCGAGGCTCCATGAAAAAAGCGTAAATTTTTATCGCCTAGATAAACATTAAAAAAATGTGTTCTTTGAGATGGAATCGCGCGCTTTCCAAGATAATATTTAATTAAATTAAAAAATACGTGATGTTTATGAGACAGACATACAAACAAACAAACCTTAAAATGTTAAGATGATTTTTTTAAAGGTTTGATGGTACCTACTAATTTTTATACACCTCGCTTTCTTTTTTAAAAAAAACCTTTATTTCACCGCCATTTTCAATTAGAAAATAAAAAAATAATTATGCCGTTGTTAGCATTAATTATATTTAATTAATAATTTCAAAACGTATTTTTTTTTGTAGAAATATATTAAATTCGCTGAAAATATATACCAAGTTATATCAATAAGGATATACCATGCTTCTTTTAGAATTATAATCATAAAATATTTTACCTCCAAAAGCTTTTATTAATTATTGAACTTTATATCAGCAAAAAATTTAACACACAACCATATCTCTTATAATAAATAACTGGTTTTAAGACAATCGTAAAAACAGTTGGCTAAGATATTGAAGAAATTTAAATTAAATGTTATGAGTGAAAAGTATAAATGAAATAATGAAGCCATTCGTTTATGCTTAAATTGATAGTAGTATTTTAAAAGTATTACATTTATAATGATATTTTGAATTTAATATTTATATAAATATATCAAATTCGCACACCACTGCACATCCCATAATTAAGTTTTTTTTTATGTGATACCGATTTTTAAATATTATAATTTAAAATGAAATTATACCTAGCGCCTATATCGCTAATTTAAACATTGAAACATAAAAATCTGTCATAATAATATTCGTCACAAACAATCTTTTTATTAGGTTTTCGTTTTACATAATATATGCATATCCGAAAATGAGTAAGCATTTTTTTTTCTATTTTGAATACATCAAGGTGAATAAGCCGAATACGAGTCCTGTGTTACATTATAAAATTATATGCAAAAAATAGCTTTTATATATCGACTGTGGAAAGGAAAAAGGACGTAACCCACAGTTTTTTCCACACAGCTTTTTTCGAAAATCAGAATGTATCAAACTTGACACACGTTCCATCAAAAGGATGTAAGCTTTAAATGCCGAATTGGTATATAAATTAAGCTTTTAAGTTTGAAAAAAGATGGGCTTGTGAAAATTGAAACCAAGAAAAAAGACTGAAATAAAGGTTTTTCCCAGACAATTTATTTAATTAATATTAGATTATGTCGATTAAACACCATTTTACAAGTCTCCGTGCACTTCAAGGTCATTTGCATATGGCCCAAAATCATCAAAACACGTTTTTTGTGCCTCCTGTAAAATTTGCTACGTGTGTGTTACGTCTTTTTTCATTTCCACAGTCGATATATATATTTATATTTATTTTTTTTACATTTCAAATCAACATAATGGAATACCATTTTAGTGAGTATTTTTTTTTATCAAAAAATCGGATCAAATGTTTAATAGATATTGTATAAAATTAAAACCGCTACCCGTATTCGATTCGGAATATATTGACACGTAGTGAACATGTTTTTAAGAGAAGTGGTTGTAAGTCTATGTCTCGAAAAAATATTGAAACTAGTCGATTACTCATGTGTTGTTAAGATCAGATAAGGATACTTCGGTTAGGAGGAATACAAAAATCACAAAAATCCGTGAAATATAAATCCATTGACTAATTGAAAAATCAATATTTGAAAGTTTTATTCTAGTATTCTAGTGTGCCGCCTGTTTGGTCGAGTGGTCAACGTCGTTGGCTTCGGCTACGGAGGTCACGGGCTCGAATACCAGTAAGTAAAGTTTTATAAATTGATTTTTCAATCGATTTATGAATTTCTGTTCGAAGGCATGGATGTATGTGGTGTCTTGAATTCCCCCCTCCCACCCTTCCATCCTATGAGCGGGGTGTATCGAGAGCGATTAGCTAATCACTAGTCCTGTCCTAGCCCTACCCTTCTATTTCTAATCTTACTTACTAGTTGAGCAACTGAGTAACAAGCATTTCTCTCAGTAACACTTCTGTTGAGATAAACTCTATTAGAAGTCCATATGCTCCACATTGGGAGCGGACATGGTAAAAAAAAATCAAACCAGTGACAGTCATGAAATCACAATCTTGTAAATGGAAATTGAATAGCGTTGAACACTTTACAAACCAGAATGATATAAATTAATAATTGATAATATAATAATTCCTTAACGGAATACTACCCCACCAAATTTCTTTTAGGAATGTTATCATTTCACTCTCTTAAAGCTCGAAGATCGTTTTCAAGCATAAAGCATTTTTCTCTTCTCTTTCGGGGCAGAGTTAAGAATCCTGAAATTCTCATGACTATTAATTTACATGCTCCCAATTTATTCTTACGTGGGCGAAACTATGAGCAAAAACTTTTATTTCTAAAAACTTATACCTCGCTTAGGAGGTATGAGTCGCCAGCTCCTAGAGCCGTTCGACTGATCAACTCATTGCCTAGAGAAGTGGACATTTTAAGTAATAGTATTTGTAAACTGTTTGTTAAATTTTACTATTTTATTTCTTGATTTTTTGTGTTGATTTTTATGTATTATGTAGTTTTATTTTATATTTTGTCTCTTTATATTTGTCAAGTACATGACGAATTGGCGTCAGCTGTTATGTCATGTACTATAATTTTAATTTTAAACAATAAATAAAATAAAATATATAATGTAATTATTTTACAATCCAATCGTTTTGAACTATTTTTTTTTTAAACCATGTCCGCTCCCAATGTGGAGCATATGGACTCCTAATGGAGTTTATCTCAACAGAAGTGTTTCTACGAGAACTGCTTGTTACTCAGTTGCTCAACCTCTCTTTTTCCAAAGAGAGTATGGATAGACGGATAGGGCTAGGACAGGATTAGTAGTAAGCTAATCGCTCTCGATACGCCCTGTTCATAGGATAGGATGGGTGAGAAGAGGGAATTCAAGACATCACATACATCCATGCTTTTGAACAGAAATTCATAAATCGATTGAAAAATCAATTTATAAAACTGTCCGCACCGGGATTTGAACCCGGCCCCTCCGTAGCCGAAGCCAACAACGTTGACCACTCAACCACACAGGCGGCTATTGCTAGACAAAATAATAATAAACTAGCTGTAAGCCCGTTGACCTCAACGGAGGGATTTTTGTTGCATTTTTAAGTAGTCAGAAAAGTTACTGGCGTGAAAAATAAATTACTAACCTATTTATTGAATAATCCAGAAATTCTGATAGTAAAAGAAATATCTCGGGGCGTATATCGACAGCCCTGCCCTGCAGTATTTAAATTGTAAATTATTTATTTTTGGAATAATGTTCTAGTTTGCTAACAACTATTTTTCGTAATAGCAGAAATTTCGTAAGTTATTGAATTTTTGGAATAATGTTTAAGTTTGCTAACAATCATTTTTCCTAGAAGCAGAAATTTTGTAAATTATTTAATCTTTGGAATAATGTTTATGTTTGCTAACAACCATTTTTCTTAGAAGCAGAAATTTCGTAAATTATTTTATTTTTGGTATAATTTTTAAGTTTGCTAACAATTATTTTTCCTATTAGCAGAAATAGACCTCGTAAATTATTTAATTTTTGGAATAATGTTTAAGTTTGCTAACAACCATTTTTCATAGTAGCAAAAATAGTCCTTGTAAATTACTTAATTTTTGGAATAATGTTTAAGTTTGCTAACAATTATTTTTCCTATTAGCAGAAATAGACCTCGTAAATTATTTAATTTTTGGAATAATGTTTAAGTTTGCTAACAACCATTTTTCATAGTAGCAAAAATAGACATTGTAAATTAATTAATTTTTGGAATAATGGTTAAGTTTGCTAACAACCATTTTTCATAGTAGCAAAAATAGTCCTTGTAAATTACTTAATTTTTGGAATAATGTTTAAGTTTGCTAACAATTATTTTTCCTATTAGCAGAAATAGACCTCGTAAATTATTGAATTTTTGGAATAATGTTTAAGTTTGCTAACAACCATTTTTCTTAGAAGCAGAAATTTCGTAAATTATTTTATTTTTGGTATAATTTTTAAGTTTGCTAACAATTATTTTTCATAGTAGCAAAAATAGTCCTTGTAAATTACTTAATTTTTGGAATAATGTTTAAGTTTGCTAACAATTATTTTTCCTATTAGCAGGAATAGACCTCGTAAATTATTGAATTTTTGGAATAATGTTTAAGTTTGCTAACAACCATTTTTCTTAGAAGCAGAAATTTCGTAAATTATTTTATTTTTGGTATAATTTTTAAGTTTGCTAACAATTATTTTTCATAGTAGCAAAAATAGTCCTTGTAAATTACTTAATTTTTGGAATAATGTTTAAGTTTGCTAACAATTATTTTTCCTATTAGCAGAAATAGACCTCGTAAATTATTGAATTTTTGGAATAATGTTTAAGTTTGCTAACAACCATTTTTCTTAGAAGCAGAAATTTCGTAAATTATTTTATTTTTGGTATAATTTTTAAGTTTGCTAACAATTATTTTTCATAGTAGCAAAAATAGTCCTTGTAAATTACTTAATTTTTGGAATAATGTTTAAGTTTGCTAACAATTATTTTTCCTATTAGCAGAAATAGACCTCGTAAATTATTTAATTTTTGGAATAATTTTTAAGTTTGCTAACAACCATTTTTCATAGTAGCAAAAATAGACCTCGTAAATTATTTAATTTTTGGAATAATGTTTAAGTTTGCTAACAACCATTTTTCATAGTAGCAAAAATAGTCCTTGTAAATTACTTAATTTTTGGAACAATGTTTAAGTTTGCTAACAACCATTTTTCTTAGAAGCAGAAATTTCGTAAATTATTTTATTTTTGGTATAATTTTTAAGTTTGCTAACAATTATTTTTCATAGTAGCAAAAATAGTCCTTGTAAATTACTTAATTTTTGGAATAATGTTTAAGTTTGCTAACAATTATTTTTCCTATTAGCAGAAATAGACCTCGTAAATTATTTAATTTTTGGAATAATGTTTAAGTTTGCTAACAACCATTTTTCATAGTAGCAAAAATAGACCTCGTAAATTATTTAATTTTTGGAATAATGTTTAAGTTTGCTAACAACCATTTTTCATAGTAGCAAAAATAGTCCTTGTAAATTACTTAATTTTTGGAACAATGTTTAAGTTTGCTAACAACCATTTTTCTTAGAAGCAGAAATTTCGTAAATTATTTTATTTTTGGTATAATTTTTAAGTTTGCTAACAACCATTTTTCATAGTAGCAAAAATAGTCCTCGTAAATTACTTAATTTTTGGAATAATGTTTAAGTTTGCTAACAATTATTTTTCCTATTAGCAGAAATAGACCTCGTAAATTATTGAATTTTTGGAATAATGTTTAAGTTTGCTAACAACCATTTTTCTTAGAAGCAGAAATTTCGTAAATTATTTTATTTTTGGTATAATTTTTAAGTTTGCTAACAATTATTTTTCATAGTAGCAAAAATAGTCCTTGTAAATTACTTAATTTTTGGAATAATGTTTAAGTTTGCTAACAATTATTTTTCCTATTAGCAGAAATAGACCTCGTAAATTATTTAATTTTTGGAATAATGTTTAAGTTTGCTAACAACCATTTTTCATAGTAGCAAAAATAGTCCTCGTAAATTATTTAATTTTTGGAATAATGTTTAAGTTTGCTAACAACCATTTTTCATAGTAGCAAAAATAGTCCTTGTAAATTATTTAATTTTTGGAATAATGTTTAAGTTTGCTAACAACCATTTTTCTTAGAAGCAGAAATTTCGTAAATTATTTTATTTTTGGTATAATGTTTAAGTTTGCTAACAATTATTTTTCCTATTAGCAGAAATAGACCTCGTAAATTATTGAATTTTTGGAATAATGTTTATGTTTGCTAACAACCATTTTTCATAGTAGCAAAAATAGTCCTTGTAAATTACTTAATTTTTGGAACAATGTTTAAGTTTGCTAACAACCATTTTTCTTAGAAGCAGAAATTTCGTAAATTATTTTATTTTTGGTATAATGTTTAAGTTTGCTAACAACCATTTTTCATAGTAGCAAAAATAGTCCTTGTAAATTACTTAATTTTTGGAATAATGTTTAAGTTTGCTAACAATTATTTTTCCTATTAGCAGAAATAGACCTCGTAAATTATTGAATTTTTGGAATAATGTTTAAGTTTGCTAACAACCATTTTTCATAGTAGCAAAAATAGTCCTTGTAAATTACTTAATTTTTGGAACAATGTTTAAGTTTGCTAACAACCATTTTTCTTAGTAGCAAAAATAGTCCTTGTAAATTACTTAATTTTTGGAACAATGTTTAAGTTTGCTAACAACCATTTTTCTTAGAAGCAGAAATTTCGTAAATTATTTTATTTTTGGTATAATGTTTAAGTTTGCTAACAACCATTTTTCATAGTAGCAAAAATAGTCCTTGTAAATTACTTAATTTTTGGAATAATGTTTAAGTTTGCTAACAATTATTTTTCCTATTAGCAGAAATAGACCTCGTAAATTATTGAATTTTTGGAATAATTCAACTGTTTATGTATGCATGTGAAGTATGCGTATTTTGGAATTTTTAGAATAATTTAAATGTGTGCTTAATATATAATATTTAAATTAGATCAATTCTGACAGTTGTGTGTTTGCCCGAGCGGTAACGATCTCAACTCATAATCTACAGGCGATGGTTCGATCGACGGTCGTGGCGTTTTTTTGTATGATAATTCAATTTTTCAGCGACTTGATTTGTTTCGTCAAATAATAAACAGTGTATTGGGAAAATATGTCTTTAGTATGAATAAAAATATTGCGTCAGCGGTGCTGGTGAGGAGGGAGGGGGAAGGAAGGGGCAGGGGGAGGGGAAAAACGCGGACAATCATGCAATCATTCGGACATTATCGAGTATTAATATATAGACTAGCTGTAAGCCCGTTGACCTCAACGGAGGGATTTTTGTTGCATTTTTAAGTAGTCAGAAAAGTTACTGGCGTGAAAAATAAATTACTAACCTATTTATTGAATAATCCAGAAATTCTGATAGTAAAAGAAATATCTCGGGGCGTATATCGACAGCCCTGCCCTGCAGTATTTAAATTGTAAATTATTTATTTTTGGAATAATGTTCTAGTTTGCTAACAACTATTTTTCGTAATAGCAGAAATTTCGTAAGTTATTGAATTTTTGGAATAATGTTTAAGTTTGCTAACAATCATTTTTCCTAGAAGCAGAAATTTTGTAAATTATTTAATCTTTGGAATAATGTTTATGTTTGCTAACAACCATTTTTCTTAGAAGCAGAAATTTCGTAAATTATTTTATTTTTGGTATAATTTTTAAGTTTGCTAACAATTATTTTTCCTATTAGCAGAAATAGACCTCGTAAATTATTTAATTTTTGGAATAATGTTTAAGTTTGCTAACAACCATTTTTCATAGTAGCAAAAATAGTCCTTGTAAATTACTTAATTTTTGGAATAATGTTTAAGTTTGCTAACAACCATTTTTCTTAGAAGCAGAAATTTCGTAAATTATTTTATTTTTGGTATAATTTTTAAGTTTGCTAACAATTATTTTTCCTATTAGCAGAAATAGACCTCGTAAATTATTTAATTTTTGGAATAATGTTTAAGTTTGCTAACAACCATTTTTCATAGTAGCAAAAATAGTCCTTGTAAATTACTTAATTTTTGGAATAATGTTTAAGTTTGCTAACAATTATTTTTCCTATTAGCAGAAATAGACCTCGTAAATTATTGAATTTTTGGAATAATGTTTAAGTTTGCTAACAATTATTTTTCCTATTAGCAGAAATAGACCTCGTAAATTATTGAATTTTTGGAATAATGTTTAAGTTTGCTAACAACCATTTTTCTTAGAAGCAGAAATTTCGTAAATTATTTTATTTTTGGTATAATTTTTAAGTTTGCTAACAATTATTTTTCATAGTAGCAAAAATAGTCCTTGTAAATTACTTAATTTTTGGAATAATGTTTAAGTTTGCTAACAATTATTTTTCCTATTAGCAGAAATAGACCTCGTAAATTATTTAATTTTTGGAATAATGTTTAAGTTTGCTAACAACCATTTTTCATAGTAGCAAAAATAGTCCTTGTAAATTACTTAATTTTTGGAACAATGTTTAAGTTTGCTAACAACCATTTTTCTTAGAAGCAGAAATTTCGTAAATTATTTTATTTTTGGTATAATTTTTAAGTTTGCTAACAATTATTTTTCCTATTAGCAGAAATAGACCTCGTAAATTATTGAATTTTTGGAATAATGTTTAAGTTTGCTAACAACCATTTTTCATAGTAGCAAAAATAGTCCTTGTAAATTACTTAATTTTTGGAACAATGTTTAAGTTTGCTAACAACCATTTTTCTTAGAAGCAGAAATTTCGTAAATTATTTTATTTTTGGTATAATGTTTAAGTTTGCTAACAACCATTTTTCATAGTAGCAAAAATAGTCCTTGTAAATTACTTAATTTTTGGAATAATGTTTAAGTTTGCTAACAATTATTTTTCCTATTAGCAGAAATAGACCTCGTAAATTATTGAATTTTTGGAATAATGTTTAAGTTTGCTAACAACCATTTTTCATAGTAGCAAAAATAGTCCTTGTAAATTACTTAATTTTTGGAACAATGTTTAAGTTTGCTAACAATTATTTTTCCTATTAGCAGAAATAGACCTCGTAAATTATTGAATTTTTGGAATAATTCAACTGTTTATGTATGCATGTGAAGTATGCGTATTTTGGAATTTTTAGAATAATTTAAATGTGTGCTTAATATATAATATTTAAATTAGATCAATTCTGACAGTTGTGTGTTTGCCCGAGCGGTAACGATCTCAACTCATAATCTACAGGCGATGGTTCGATCGACGGTCGTGGCGTTTTTTTGTATGATAATTCAATTTTTCAGCGACTTGATTTGTTTCGTCAAATAATAAACAGTGTATTGGGAAAATATGTCTTTAGTATGAATAAAAATATTGCGTCAGCGGTGCTGGTGAGGAGGGAGGGGGAAGGAAGGGGCAGGGGGAGGGGAAAAACGCGGACAATCATGCAATCATTCGGACATTATCGAGTATTAATATATAGACTAGCTGTAAGCCCGTTGACCTCAACGGAGGGATTTTTGTTGCATTTTTAAGTATTCAGAAAAGTTACTGGCGTGAAAAATAAATTACTAACCTATTTATTGAATAATCCAAAAATTCTGATAGTAAAAGAAATATCTCGGGGCGTATATCGACAGCCCTGCCCTGCAGTATTTAAATTGTAAATTATTTATTTTTGGAATAATGTTCTAGTTTGCTAACAACTATTTTTCGTAATAGCAGAAATTTCGTAAGTTATTGAATTTTTGGAATAATGTTTAAGTTTGCTAACAATCATTTTTCCTAGAAGCAGAAATTTTGTAAATTATTTAATCTTTGGAATAATGTTTATGTTTGCTAACAACCATTTTTCTTAGAAGCAGAAATTTCGTAAATTATTTTATTTTTGGTATAATTTTTAAGTTTGCTAACAATTATTTTTCCTATTAGCAGAAATAGACCTCGTAAATTATTTTATTTTTGGTATAATGTTTAAGTTTGCTAACAACCATTTTTCATAGTAGCAAAAATAGTCCTTGTAAATTACTTAATTTTTGGAATAATGTTTAAGTTTGCTAACAATTATTTTTCCTATTAGCAGAAATAGACCTCGTAAATTATTGAATTTTTGGAATAATGTTTAAGTTTGCTAACAACCATTTTTCATAGTAGCAAAAATAGTCCTTGTAAATTACTTAATTTTTGGAACAATGTTTAAGTTTGCTAACAATTATTTTTCCTATTAGCAGAAATAGTCCTTGTAAATTATTTAATTTTTGGAATAATGTTTAAGTTTGCTAACAATTATTTTTCCTATTAGCAGAAATAGACCTCGTAAATTATTGAATTTTTGGAATAATGTTTAAGTTTGCTAACAACCATTTTTCATAGTAGCAAAAATAGTCCTTGTAAATTACTTAATTTTTGGAATAATGTTTAAGTTTGCTAACAATTATTTTTCCTATTAGCAGAAATAGACCTCGTAAATTATTGAATTTTTGGAATAATGTTTAAGTTTGCTAACAACCATTTTTCATAGTAGCAAAAATAGTCCTTGTAAATTACTTAATTTTTGGAATAATGTTTAAGTTTGCTAACAATTATTTTTCCTATTAGCAGAAATAGACCTCGTAAATTATTGAATTTTTGGAATAATGTTTAAGTTTGCTAACAACCATTTTTCTTAGAAGCAGAAATTTCGTAAATTATTTTATTTTTGGTATAATTTTTAAGTTTGCTAACAATTATTTTTCATAGTAGCAAAAATAGTCCTTGTAAATTACTTAATTTTTGGAATAATGTTTAAGTTTGCTAACAATTATTTTTCCTATTAGCAGAAATAGACCTCGTAAATTATTGAATTTTTGGAATAATGTTTAAGTTTGCTAACAACCATTTTTCATAGTAGCAAAAATAGTCCTTGTAAATTACTTAATTTTTGGAACAATGTTTAAGTTTGCTAACAACCATTTTTCTTAGAAGCAGAAATTTCGTAAATTATTTTATTTTTGGTATAATGTTTAAGTTTGCTAACAACCATTTTTCATAGTAGCAAAAATAGTCCTTGTAAATTACTTAATTTTTGGAATAATGTTTAAGTTTGCTAACAATTATTTTTCCTATTAGCAGAAATAGACCTCGTAAATTATTGAATTTTTGGAATAATGTTTAAGTTTGCTAACAACCATTTTTCATAGTAGCAAAAATAGTCCTTGTAAATTACTTAATATTTGGAATAATGTTTAAGTTTGCTAACAATTATTTTTCCTATTAGCAGAAATAGACCTCGTAAATTATTGAATTTTTGGAATAATGTTTAAGTTTGCTAACAACCATTTTTCATAGTAGCAAAAATAGTCCTTGTAAATTACTTAATTTTTGGAACAATGTTTAAGTTTGCTAACAACCATTTTTCTTAGAAGCAGAAATTTCGTAAATTATTTTATTTTTGGTATAATGTTTAAGTTTGCTAACAACCATTTTTCATAGTAGCAAAAATAGTCCTTGTAAATTACTTAATTTTTGGAATAATGTTTAAGTTTGCTAACAATTATTTTTCTTATTAGCAGAAATAGACCTCGTAAATTATTGAATTTTTGGAATAATTCAACTGTTTATGTATGCATGTGAAGTATGCGTATTTTGGAATTTTTAGAATAATTTAAATGTGTGCTTAATATATAATATTTAAATTAGATCGATTTTGACAGTTGTGTGTTTGCCCGAGCGGTAACGATCTCAACTCATAATCTACAGGCGATGGTTCGATCGACGGTCGTGGAGTTTTTTTGTATGAAATTTTTTCAGCGATTTGTTTCGTCAAATAATAAACAGTGTATTGGGAAAATATGTCTTTAGTATGAATAAAAATATTGCGTCAGCGGAGCTGGTGAGGAGGGAGGGGGTAGGAAGGGGCAGGGGGAGGGGAAAAACGCGGACAATCATGCAATCATTCGGACATTATCGAGTATTAATATATTTTCAGCGATTTGTTTCGTCAAATAATAAACAGTGTATTGGGAAAATATGTCTTTAGTATGAATAAAAATATTGCGTCAGCGGAGCTGGTGAGGAGGGAGGGGGTAGGAAGGGGCAGGGGGAGGGGAAAAACGCGGACAATCATGCAATCATTCGGACATTATCTAAACAGTGTATTGGGAAAATATGTCTTTAGTATGAATAAAAATATTGCGTCAGCGGAGCTGGTGAGGAGGGAGGGGGTAGGAAGGGGCAGGGGGAGGGGAAAAACGCGGACAATCATGCAATCATTCGGACATTATCGAGTATTAATATATAGATACTTTAAAACGTTAAGTGTACAAAAATAGTATTATAGTTAGAGTATTATAAGTATCTCGGTGTTCCTATTTATTCACATTCTTTATTATTATTTATACTCAGGGGTTTATGAATAATAACGAAAATCAGCGGGATATTTGAATTCACAATGTCCATCGACTACCATAAGTATTAATTTAACAGGGAGTGTCAACGAAAGCGTGACATATTTTTAAATTCTACCGGTTTTCGGTTGATCATTATCATAAAAAGACAATATTGCGGGGCTGATTTCAATGGCGTCCCTAATAAGGAGGGGGTGCAGCCAGCGGTGGGCTGTCAATACGTTAACAAGGAGCTCGCTTAATCTCAAAACAATTTATCACTCATATGCAATTAATTATATGCAATACTTAAATAAAAAAAAACGACTGTTGCTTAATACACTTATAATATGCAACAATAAGCAGTTTACCATAAACGAATCAATGCAAATGGCTAAAAATGTATTGATGTGCATATTGAAGCTGTCGTAGATAATATATACGTCAGAAATTTCAGTTATGTACTAATTTGATCTGAGAATATTGTTTCCTCTTAAATTAACAAGGGGCTCGCCGGCCGTAGTAAAATCTAACAAGGGGCTCGGGTAAGCCCCTCTGAGCCCCCTCCAACCCACCCCTGGATGCAGCCAACCCTTGCTATATTTAAACTGGTTTCAATAGAGATAGCGTTTTCACAACTGAAACATAAATATTTTTTCGAATGGTAAAAAATAACACGAGTGAACAACAAAATTTTTATATTATCATATATCTGTATATGTGTTTATTTGTATCCATGTCCGCTCCCAATGTGAAGCGTATGGCCTCCTTATGGAGGAATATCTACAGTACTTTTTCTACGAGAACTGTGTGTTACTCAGTCGCTCAACCTCCCTTTTCCAACGAGAGTAGAAGGGATATCAGGATAAGGCTAAGACAGGACTAGTGGTTAACTAATCGCACTCGAACGGGGTAGGAGGTATTTTTCTATTTGTCTATCGATTATATAACTTCCCATATATGCACACCACAACACACTCTCTTTGTGTTTGGTGAATCATGCGCATTGACCAAATATTTACAGGTGGCACTATCATTTGGTATTTATATTACTAAGTCAAATATTGACTGCAGTAGATTTGTCGTCTAGTGTTAAATCATTTGTTACAAAGAACAGGTACAATTATCACAGTTGAATTATTCCATTATACATTTCTTACAGTTCTTGTTTTATCACAACTAATTCTCGATAAACACATTCATTTGGAATACTCTATTATGATTATATTGCTCCACGTTCAAATGTGTTTTTTTTAAAAGGATTAATAATGGATATGTTATAAAACAAGCTAGGATTGCCACTTATTAACATTCGCTAAGCACACACAGGAAGAGAGACTATACATGTATGGTGCTTAGATAGTCCTTCAGATTCAGACGGCTAGATAAACAAATCAAGACAAACAAAACATATGAGTTTATTATAATATTTATATGACTGAGCGTATTTACATATGTCAGTTAAATCTTCCCCTTCTTTACACGCCACTGTCGGCGGTTGTTATTTTCTCGAATATCAATGATCAAAACAACGCTGACGTAAATTTTAGAGGGATGAAATAATATTAAATGTAAAAGGGACTTCGTAATATATTTTACGTTTAACTGTTTTAGGAGCGTTGTGTGTTGTTTGGATATTAGTTTTCGGAATAAGCACAAAATTAATTCACATCACAGCAACAATATGATAATACGACATAAAAACAAATAAAATATTACTGTTTTCAAGTTGTTGGCGTTTATTATTTTTACGTGATAATATTCTTGTTTGAGTTGACTCTTTGTGTATGCTTTTTAACTTTAAAGCGAATGCGACGGCCTGGTAATGTCCTTGTTTATTATGGCCTATGAGCGTTGTTCTTCTTCGGTTGCAAAAAGTGAAAAATTCGAGTCCTGAAATGGCCAACATCAGAGTATTGATTAAATATTAATTGTCTGCGATTCTAGCTTATAAAAGTGATACATACATATAAGTTACAGACAAAATATTTTTAATTGATTTAATAAATTAATTTATTGAGCGTGTATCGGTGTAATTAAGTGATGCCGAAATAGCTATTATCGATAGATTTGGGGGTAACTTTGTAAAAGTTCATTTTTAATGTTGTACATAATTTTTTTTACCATGTCCGCTCCCAACGTAGAACATTGGAGTTTATCTCAACAGAAGTGTTTCTACGAGAACTGCTTGTTACTCAGTTCCTCAACCTCTCTTTTTCCAAAGAGAGTAGGGATAGAAGGATACGCCTAGGACAGGACTATTGGTTAGCTAGTCGCTCTCCATACCGTTCATAGGATAAGATGGGAGGGGGGAATTCAAGACATCACAATACATCCATGCCATCGAACAGAAATTCATAAATCGATTGAAAAATCAATTTATAAAACTGTCCGTAAGAAAACCAAGAAAAAACACTGAAATAAAGGTTTTTCCATGACAATTTATTTAATTAATATTAGGTTGTGTCAATTAAACACCAGTTTAGAAGTCTCCGTGCACTTCAAGGTTGTGTATAATTCATAATTTGCATATGTCACAAAATCATCAAAACACGTTTTTAGCGACTCCTGTAAAATTTGATATGTGTGGGTTACGTCCTTTTTCCTTTCCACAGTCGATTAGGGCATCCAATCCCGGGATCCGGGATCCCGTTCAATTTTCTGATCCCGAAATCCCGGGATTGACATGGTCGCGATCCCGGGATTTCGGGATTGAGAAATTTGGAGTAAATCTCGAAAAGTGAGAAGAAATTGGCAAATTATTGTCGATTCCAATTTCCCCGGTGAGCTAAAAAAAAATAAAAAAAAACGAGGTTTCGTGAGAATTCGGGGAAAAAGTATACCAAATTGAGGATTTCAAATTCCTCGGTGAGCTAAAAAAAAAAACGAGGTTTCGTGAGAATACGGGGAAAAAGTATACCAAATCGGAGATTTCAAATTCCTCGGTAAATTTATCTCAATCCCGGGATTGGAAAAAGGCTCCAGGATTGGATACCCTACAGTCGATATATATGAAAGGTTTTATAATACCGTACTTATAAACACCATCAATTATCTGTAAACGAAATTATTGAGAATTGGGTTGATATGATTATCGCTTGATATCATATATTGTTATTCAAAAAATATTGGTCAAATGTCGCTGCATTTTTCAAATCCGAATTATAAATTAATCAACAAATTAAATTTCTTTTTAACTCACTGCATAGAAAATGAGTATACCTACCACAAACAAACTCAAAGCTTACTTGTCTATGATAAAACTATTACAATACTGTCTTTCATATGTTACATTCATCGGGTTGTGTTATCTTTATTGTCTGAGATACGCAGGGCACACAACATGCCATGGCTAAGAGGTGTTCTCATAAATTTGACTTTCCTGGGATGAACTTTATTGGGTTCTACTGTGACCACACTATCTAGATGTGATCTATGATATCATCATTATTTAACCAGATAATATTGAAGCTACAAACTTAGTCATCTACATTGAACCTGTAGAAAATTGGAGGAACTAAATTGTGTTGAGGTAAATAGTAGCAATTTTTTCCGTTCCGAAAAAAAAATATGCATCATAGACTAATCTTTAAAATAATAATACTGATATTTTTGACATTTTCTTTAAAAAAACTCCATTGCTGTACATATTCATAATTCATGTGAATCATTTGTTTACCGATTTTCGAATGATCTGTGAAAAATATTTTCGGTGGATTTATCAGTAACATTTAAAAAATATCAAATTTAATTTTTCATTTGTGCTTATGTTATTACAGTGAAAGAAATATTACAAGTTAAAATAATAAACGAGATTTAATAGAGACAAAATAAAATAGCTCGGCAAGACATTGTCATTCAATTTAAAAAAAAACATTATTCCGTTTGAGTGTTGAATCGATTTGTTTCTGACAAACACTATTTATAAAAAAATGTCTCATTTATTTGCCTCACAGATAGTAACATATTTCATAACCAAATGATAAGAGTTGTACACGTACTGCCTAATAAACAAATATATTAAATTTACGCCATTTTAATAACATATAACATGAAAAATTAGTTCAGACATATTAATTGCTCTAATTCGTTATCATCAAATGGTTTGAGTTTATGGTCACAGTATTTTCTGAGACTTGTTTCATAAAAAGCTCTCGAGAAAAAATAATCGTTAACGCACTTTGGTTCTAAAAGTTTAAATATCGTCTCATAAGAATGCATAACAAATGAAGTTGAAAACGTTGCGTTCCTGAGCATTCATCTGGAAGGGATGAATTGTTGGTTTTGGTTCACACTGTATACATACTTACCTAGACTTTTTTCTCATACGATTCAAATGCAGATAACTTATAAAACAATCTCAAGTCTACATAATATCAAAAACATGCTATGGCTTCGTCGGTAATTTTATCGAAAACTATTTTTTTAATTAAAAAAAAAACATTTTATTACTACTCTGAATTAATTTAGGTTTACACGTTTCACTTCTTTATGATACATTTTTACACTTCCTGTAACTTTTGATTAAGAAAATATAGATTAATAATTTAACGAATTGTTTGGTTTCAAATACAAAAAAAAAATTAACCCGCATCTTTTTTGGAATATCTTGAAACGAGGCGTAAGTTAAGTAATTAGTTTTCTAATATTCCTGTCGTCCTAATAATTTATATGTATACTCTCTGAAAAATATGAGAGGTTGAGCTACTGAATAAAAAGCAGTTCTCATAGAACAACTTATGTTTATAGAAACATGACTTACTGTATATTGGGAGTAGAAACGATTGAAAAATATATAAAGACGGGATGACGATCTCCCTAAACTCACATATAAATGATACTGCATATTAAACATCATATAAAAGTTCAAAAAGTAATTATGACATTATTTATTCTCTCAGAATTAAGTATTGTTGTAATATGAATTAATATATGCTATATTTTTAGAATGTTTTTTTTTTTTTATCTGCTTTGTTTATTGTTTGTCCGATAACAATGTGGATCAACTGACTTAGCAGTATTAATAAATTCTTCGGAATGTTTGCACAGTTTCTGGGAACAGGTAAAATTGACAACACGGCACCACCTGTTTTCATGAACCGCCTGCATCGTTATACAAATACTGTTATCGCATGCAAATTTATTGAATCAACAAATCATATTCATCCTTTTGTATAGATTGACGTGAAGCGAATCTATTTTATATATTTGATTGATTAATGAGGTTACCTTGTGGTTATTAATTTTCAGCTTTGAGAATAAAATTTATCATTTAATTACCATTTATTACTTATAATGAGTGATACGTTTGGGTATATTTGTATATATAAACGAGGTGCCAAAAAACCCCCAGGACATTGCCACCAAAACAAATCCACCCTAGAAAAAATTAAACAACTTTCATTTTTATAAAATATTATATTTTAGATGCACAAATAAAGATACACGTTGGTACATACATGTAAACTGTAGATTATTAATATATTTTATAATTAAATTTCACCTTTTTAAATATATTTAATTAGAAATACTACAACAGAAAGGCATTAGCTCTTACAGTATTTCGTTTAATGTTATATATTTACACTTGAACGCAATTGAAAAACGGATTAAATCTTAAATTTCACTGATTGTATTGATTATGTCAATTCCTATACATAAACAATTCGAAAATGTAAAAAAGCATACATATTTTTTCGGCGGCTTTCTCTTGGCGGATTTGTACGTATGGTATTGACAAAAACTGTTTCGGAAGCATTCTTTTATTTTGGCAGCAATGTCTCAAAGGTTTTGGTTCCGTCGGTTTTGTCGGGGTGTCATATAACCATATCATCTTCATCAAATAATTGTTTTGAACCGACTATTCGAATCTTATGTGCAGTCTATATTCAATATCATAAGTAGGAAACGTTTTAAATAACTGTACAATATATCGAAAGTAAACGAAAACAATGAAACAAAAAATTGGATTCCTTCTATTGAAGTTAACTCGGGATCCCATCCCAGTTAAATACACTGAATGGCGAGAAGCTTTAAGAAGAACAAAGAGCCGGGACAAAGCAAATTATAATTCATGGAATACATAATACACATGCATGTGTCTTTTTCACATTTAAGGCTAAGCCAAGTCAAAAAAAACTTTCAAAATTCGAATAATTTAACGACATTCACATGAACTAATTTTAACATCATATGTATTTTTTACAAAGCGTTATTGAGAGAAAAAAAACACTTTTATGTCTCGTCGACAACAATACAATTGCTACGTTTCAGGTTTCCTAAAATTCCTACCGTCGATGAAATATTCAATAACCCGTAATGAAAGAAAAACTTGATGTAGCCAATTATTTGTTTATCGGAAAATCAGAATCAAAAGTCAAATATTTGAAAATCAAAGCAATGAGTGCTTTCGATAAAAAATCTCGGAATTCTTTTGATCAGAACATAATTAAATTCGCCCACTCTCGTTAATTTGAAATTAATGAAAATACAAATTCCTCTCAACTAATTTTCCTTTTGGTAATACGGATCCTATAAATTATTATTGTGATGTCTACGGGAAAATCCAACAACCGGCTCGGTAAATTAAATTCGAGTTTCACTTTTATGTTAATTATCAATTCCTGGCAGATGAATTATAATTATAAATTATTTTTTTCAACAACTTTCACATTTAATGATCAGTACCGGGAAAGTTCATCGCGAGTATTTGAAATTGACTGAGTTAAAGGAGTACAAAAAATGTGCATTATTTGTATAAATAAACTGACTTTCATTTCTAACTACTTTATCAAATATCGATAATAATGTGTGGTGATCAACAAGTCTGGGCTCGATTCCCTTAAAGGTCATTTTTAAAGAAATGCTAAATATTAGTTAGGTCAGTTTAAATAAGAGATATTCTACACGTGATGTCTTTTCTCATCGAGATAATCTCGACTGACTTTCCGATTTCAAAATATTGTGTCGCATCGACATTAACTGTAATACCAAACATCTTTCCCATCTTTTTTACTATGCACGCTTTCATTGGAGCATACGGACTTCTAATAGAGTTTATGTTAACAAAAATGTTCATAAGAGGACCGGTTGTTACTCAATTACTAACCATTCTTTTTTAAAGAGAGTAGAAATAGATAGATAGAGCAAGGACAGTACTAGTGTTAAATTAATCGCTCTCGTTACGCCCCGTTATTTTTTTAAAGCTTGAATGGATGCGAGGGATTTTTTACACCCATGCCTTCGACCAGAAATCGATAATTCGATTGTAAAAATTATGCTCGTACTGGAGTTCGAACCCGTGAGATCAGTCATGGAAGTCAACGACATTGACCGCTTCGCCTCGGATACGACAAATATTTTATTCCAGCCCGGTTTCATCGATCACGCATAGATTTGATAATCCCATCACTACTTCACCATTGTACTAATTAAAAGCCGATTTCCCGATCTTTTCAATGAGTTATAACTCAGATTGTGTGTATTGCATTACATATTTTTGGGAAAAGTTTATTAAGAGAAAAACGCCCAAAGCCTAATTAAAACATTCCCTTAAGAAAATCAATAAAGAGTATTTTTTAATTTTACTGCAGGACGTGGGAGATATTTTTTTTTCCAACCTATACATTTCTTAACAGCCCTTAAATTGTATAACCTATTTGCATTTCAATGATTTTCCACGGGTAACGTTCGCGATAAATTAATAATTAACTGCCGAAAAGGAAGTATCCCACGTTAAATAGTGTTGTTAGTAAAATCGCTGTAAAAATGAAAAAAGGGATAATACATGACATTAAAGTTGACGCCAATACATGCATTTATTCAATATAATTAATTACACAAATATCGGGCACTATGGCGCACCGTTTAGCGTTTTTGGCTTCCGTACCGCATCTCACGGGTTCGAGTCCCAGTACGAACTCCATTTATCGATCGATTTCTATTCGAAGGAATGGGTATTTGTGATGTCTTAAAATACCTTCCCACCCATCCGATTCTTCAATAAATAGGCTTAACAAGAGTGCGCGTGTGCGAGCGCACACCTTCCAAAATGTGCCCGCACACATTTTTCCACCCCCGCACAGGCCGTACATAGAAATATTGTAAAAATAAGTTTTCTTCACCAAATTTTATTTATGCTTCAATACTTTTACTAAGCTCACCAAATCTTTCAAATGTTTCTTCCAAATCTAGCATCAGTGAGTAGGTTAGTGAAGTACATATATTTTTTATTTTTTTTAACCATGTCCGCTCCCAATGTGGAGCATATGGACTCCTAATGGAGTTTATCTCAACAGATGTGTTTCTACGAGAACTGCTTGTTACTCAGTTGCTTAACCTCTCTTTTTCAAAAGAGATTAGGAATAAAAGGATAGAGCTAGGAAAGTACTAGTGGTTAGCTAATCGCTCTCGATACGCCCCGTTCATAGGATAGGATGGGTGGGAGGGGGGAATTCAAGACATCACATACATCCATGCCTTCGAACAGAAATTCATAAATCGAGAATCAATTTATAAAACTGTCCGTACCGGAAAGAACATATATTCCTACATATTTGCGCACATTTTTTATTTTGCTGAAAATTTACTGCTCAAAGAAGTTGATGGTACGCACACACAATAGTAAAATTAGAGGGAACGTTGCCTATGAAATAAATCAAAACTTTAATGTTTTTAACTTATGCAGCTTTTTATAAGCCGATATTATTAATAAATGTAAATAATAATGGGTTAGTTGTTTGTTTCATACATACGACAGGTTTGTGTACCAAAAAGGCTACGTGTTTATTTTCCAAGTGAATCACACACAGCCTATGTGGGCAAAACTAAAGGAAGTAAAAAAAAGTAACAATGCAAGTCTTATGTAAACGATGAGACATTGACAAATATTTACAATAGATAAGACACGGCAGAGCGTGCCTATATGTTTCCGCCTCTAATTTACATTTCAAAACCGTTTATTGTGTTCGCATTATCTTATGGGTACAGGTACACTCGAGACTCACTTTCTTTTTCTGTACGCGAAAAATACTTCATTTTTTTATCATGTTCAACTAGGTAGGCGCGAATTATGTATTTGTTTTAATTTGTTTTTAGCGTCTTTGTGATATAATTTTTATTCGGTCTCTTAACCCAAGAGTCGGCAAACTTTCAAGTGAAAAGAGCTAAGTTATCAAGGAAACAGGATAGTAAAGGTATCAGAGAACCATACATATGCATTATATTATATACATATCGACTGTGGAAAGAAAAAAGGACGTAACCCACAGTTTTTTTCTAAACAGGTTTTTTTCGATAATCACAATGTATCAAACTTGATACATGTTCTATCAAAACGATGCAAGCTGCAAATGCCGAATTAGTATCTAAATTTAGCTTTAAAGTTTGAAAAAAATGACCTTGTAAAAAATTAAAACCAAGAAAAAAGAGACAATTTCTTTGATTAATATTAGATTGTGTCAATCTAACACCAGCTTAGAAGTCTCCGTGCACTTCAAGGTTGTCTATAATTCATAATTTGCATATGGCTCAAAATCATCAAAACACGTTTTTTGTGCCTCCTGTAAAATTTGATATGTGTGGGCTACGTCCTTTTTCCTTTCCACAGTCGATATGGATTATAAGGATAAAGAAACGTGATAAGTCCGAGAGTTGATATCTGAAGAGCCATAAAGGGCTATGCAAGGAGTCGTATGTAGTGGTGTGGCAAGGCGGGCACATTTTTGGGGGCGGCATTTTCAAAAATAAATACAATAATTTTCGAAAAATTATATTTATACATAGAAAAATTAAGCCACCTAGAATAAAAGCTTCAAGTCCATAGATAAATAATAGTAGAAATGATTTAAAAACAAAATTACAGGAAATATTGGGGGCAGCAAACAATAACCGCTCCGGGTGACAGGACCCCTTCCTACATCACTGGTCAATTCACTCAATTTACCCCCCACTGCCTTAGCCCAATAGTAATGATGTAAAGCACTGATTCAAATCCCGAACGAAATCTATAAATAAATATACGCATGTATGTATTATATTTTCTACTCGGCTGCGCGGTCAAATGCAAATGCATAGATAGATATATGCAGGGCTGTGGAGTCGCGTGAAAAAAAGATGACTCCGACTCCAGCTTTAAAATAATTAAAGACTCTGACTCCGACTCCAGACTCTAACAATATATTTTTCAAAAAAAAATCAAGACCGCTCATTTTTCACGACTCCGACTCCGACCAAAATACCACGGCTCCGCGACTGCGATTCCGATTCCGACTCCACAGCCCTGGATATATGTGATATCTTGAATTCCCTTCCACCCATCCAATCATAAAAACAAGTGTAGCGAGAGCGATTAGCTAACCACTAGTCCTGGCATATCCTTTTATCCCTACTCTTTTCGAAAAAGAGAGGTTGAACAACTGAGTAACAATCAGTTCTCGTTAACCTAAAGTTTGTCAAAATGCTCTAATATGAGACCATATTGTACCATAATTTTCTAATTTGTGTACCGCCATGGTACGTACATATGTTTATTTGAATGAAATTAATTATGTAATAATAAGTCGTCAACGTATACAGTAAGTTGACAACATATTGATTTTATACATTTATTCCATATAAAATACATACATATATGTGACAAAAATAAACAAAACATCATTAAATAAACAAATAAAACTTAACGAGTTTCCGCCATGATGATAAAGAAGCTTCCAATTACGGACGTCGGCGTCGCGGCGCTACTATAATCCACAAGCTCACGCGGACGACGGTCATTAAGTTTATAATAACCGCTTCCTGTGGAGCCGCAAAAAATATCTGCTTATGAAGTTTCAAGAAAGACAACTTTCAACGCAGATGACTTCGGCACTTCCGAAAATACTCTACGAAATTTATATGTCCGTGCGACTGTGGAAAGGAAAAAGGACGTAACCCACAGTTTTTTAAAAGGTTTTTTTTATAATCACAATCTATCAAACCTAATACACGTTCCATCAAAAGGATGCAAGCTGTAAATGCCGAATTAGTATCTAAATTTAGCTTTTAAGTTTGAAAAAGATGACCTTGTAAAAATTTAAAACCAAGAAAAAAGACTGAAATAAATGTTTTTTCCAGACAAGTTCTTTAATTAATATTAGATTATGTCAATAAAACATCAGTTTATAAGTCTCCGTGCACTTCAAGGTTGTCTATAATTCATAATTTGCATATGGCTCAAAATCATCAAAACACGTTTTTTGTGCCCCCTGTAAAATGTTTGGATTACGTCCCTTTTCCTTTCCATAGTCAATATCTAAATGAATGAGCAGCTTAGATTTATAAATAAAGTAAACAATGATGCTTTCGATATTGTTTAATAATTAGGCCCTCGACAGGTAAAGTGAGCCAACTAGTAAAATGACAAAACTTTTTTCTTAGAAATTTAAATACAATCACGTCTTTATTTGGTGTTTTGGTGGATTGCATATTTTAATTTAACGGAGGTAAAATTTTTTTTTCAACCATTTCCACTCCCAATGTGGAGCATATGAGATTCCTAATGGAGTTTATCTCAACAGAAGTTTTTCTATGAGTACTGCTTGTTACTCGGTTGCTCAGCCTCTCTTTTTCATAATAGAGTAGGAATAGAAGGATAGGGCAGGACTAGTGGTTAGTTAATCGCTCTCGATACGCCCCGTTTATGGGATAGGATGGATGGAATGGGGGAATTCAAGAAATCACATATATCCGCGCCTTCGAACAGAAATTCATAAATCGATAAAAAAAATAATTTATAAAACTGTCCGTACTGGGATTCGAACCCGTTAGTACTGTAACCGGAGCCAACGATGTTGACCACTCGACCACACTGGCGGCATCTCAGTCTATACACTATTGCAATTTGAAATGTATATAAACTGAGGTTACTTCACTTTTATGATATTTTACGACGTGTAGAATATAACAACGCATCGAACTTTTTTTCTCAAAATACCACTTGGCTCACTTAACCTCTTATGAGCCCAATTATTATTACATTAAGACGTGCAGCCGTCTTCAAACTTGTTAATATGTACTTTCTAAAGATTGCATTTTTTTCGAATAACTATTGTCAGGCAAGTATTAGGTGTATTCGATAGATAAAATTAATTACGATTTCGTGTCAAATTAGAGAGCCATTAAAAACAATCCAGGGATAAATCACATTGACGACTAATCGGCACAAATGCATAAAGTGTGTCGCGGAAGATAACAAATGAATCGATGACATTTAACTATGACCGCGACATCGGCTTTAAATAGCGAAGGCAAACCTGCAGCCGTCGAATAAACAGAAATACAAACTCATATACAGTGGAACCCCGATCTACCGTTCTCGCATTGTTCGTTTTCCCGCATGGATCGTTTATTTTTCATAGTTCCGGCCAAACACCCATGAGAACAATATAAAAGAATCCCGCATTAATCGTTCCCCGATTTACCGTTTTCTTCGATCTACCGTTTAAATATTTTAGTCCCGTCACGAATATTATCCCGATTGACCGTTTTCGTTGAATATTTTTCATAAATAGTTTTGCCTCGCATTTCGTTTTGCGTTTTTTTTTTCAGTGGAACGACGATCTACCGTTCTCACTATCTTCGTTTTTTTGAATGGATCGTTTATTTTTTACTCGAACAAGTCCCCGTCATAACACTATTTAATTTTTCCACGTTTATCATTCCCTGATTGACTGATTTCCTCGATTTGTAGTCCAAATATTATCGTCCCGCCCCGATTATTATCCCGATTGACCGTTTTTGTAGAATATTTATTTTCTCGTTCAAATAGTTTTACATTGCATTTAGTTACATAAATCAATAAGTTTTTTGAAAATTAAACATGTTTTAAAATATTATTTGAAATTTCCCGCATTATTCGTTCATTTATTACGGTCCCTTGAAAAACGTAGAAGCGAGGTTCCACTGTACCACAGATGTAGTTAAAGATCGCAATACCGGTATTACCGAAACCGGGATCCCGGTATTCGTAATGTTTTTTCAATGCCGAGATACCGGTTTTGAAAATCCAAAAATACTGGTATTTCGTATTGAAAATTAAAAAATAAATTTGCAAATAAACCTACACTACTTTTGATCAATAAAATTGTTCGCGATAAATTTAAATATTTTAAATCTACTACGACGTTTGTCAATAACGTGTTTACAGGATTCAGAATTGATGAAGCTTTTAATGTATTTTATTATTTTAAAAGCCCGTATAGCCCGTTTGCCGCCTGTGTGGTCTAGTGGTCAACGTTGCTGGCTTCGGCTATCGACGGCACGGGTTCAAATTCCCAGTACGGACAGTTTTATAAATTGATTTTTCAATCGATTTATGAATTTCTGTTCAAATGCATGGATGTATGTGATGTCTTGAATTCCTCCCTGTAACCCATCCTATCCTATGAACGGGGCGTATCGAGAGTGATTAGCTTACCACTAGTCCTGTCCTAGCCCTATTCTTCTATCCCTTATCTCTTTGGAAAAAGAAAGGTTGAGCAACTGAGTAACAAGCAGTTCTCGTAGAAACACTTCTGTTGAGATAAACTCCATTAGGAGTTCATATGCTCCACATTGGGAACGGGCATGGTTTAAAAAAAAGCCCGTATAATATTTATTATAACAATGACGGTATTTTATATGACATACCGATTTCAATTTACTAGTCCGGTATTGCAATCCGCTGGTCTAATTTTGTTTTAGAATACCGGTATTGATTTTCGCAATGTAATTGAAATTATTTTATTTTGCATTGATGAAATTATTTACATGCAAAATTTGTAGGAAGTTGTAACATAATTAACCGCACCAGGCGAAAAAGATAAAATTTCAGATTCTGGCATTTCAGATAAAAAATTGTAGTATTTTGTGAAAGGACTTTTATCTATACTTTGGCATCATTAACGCATATCTTGAAATTTTGGACTTGTATCCATATGCTTCTCACTTTAACTATTAATGTTAATTTTTCTCCGCTCTTTGTGCTTCAACAAATTACGCTGACCTTATTATAATGAGCAATGCAATAAATGATTGATCTGATTAGTAAAACAAATATTTTTACATCTAGAACAGTAAAGTAATAAAATATATAAAATTTGGACACGCACATTTACCCTCTCAAATAGTCAGTCGCATGTAATAAGTATTATATTTTGGGAAAGTGAGGATTGGACTATTAAATTCTGCTCCGCAAAACTATGGATCCTAATTTCTTATTGTATCACTGCTTCTGCAAATAGTAATTTAATTTACATAAAACTATAATACAACTTAATTTTGTCTTGTGCCACAGGTAATAGGTTTTCTATCACTTTCATTCTTTAGTATTCCTGCGTCGTTTTGGGTTGTTGCTAGTTAGGTTAGGAGCACGATAATACCACGGAAGACATTCGTCTGTTTGAGGCGCCGGGATTTCCGTTTGATGTCTCTAAATCACAATAACCCAACTCGAATGCACCTTACGTTCCGACTTACCCTTCTGAAAGCCTGATACTTCGTTTAGTTTGAAGCGTTTTAAAACGAATTAATCGGATAAAATCTTATTTATTACTAATAAATCTGTATGAAGAAAGGGTTGCAAGACGTTATTCAAGTCTAAGTCAATGATAGCGTCTGATAAAGATTGAAATTTTAGATTTCTTTTTAAAATTAGCTTAACGCTATGGGATTCCATATGAGCGAATGACTTACTGTTATGTCACCCTAATACTTCAGTTTTTTTATATTATATATTTTAAGCAATATTTAAGTAATTATTTGTAATACTACTCATTAGAATGACATGTAAATTGTTGAAGAGTGTATTTCCTGCAGCGTAACAACGTTAATCATGATTCATTGTTTTTTCCAGAACAGAAGTTAAAGAATTCTACGACTCACAATCTACTTGCCGTCACTTGAACGCCATGACACCCTTGACATACCCTATTAGGAAGAAGACAGTAACTGTCCGTGGAAAAGTTTCAAGAAAAATGACAATATTTTGATTTTTCAAGCACTATAATTTTGCATGCAAAGCAGTTTAAAATAGAATATTACAGTTAATGCATTTACGATAAGAATTAGAACTAAAAATCATTAATCCAAAGATTTGTTTAAGTTGTTTCAAGTATGCTTCTCTTATGCTGGCCATTCACCTGGGAACAAATGATCCGGAACATCTACGTTATGTCTCGGGAACAATGTCACAAAACATTTTCTTGAATACACGAGGGGTCACTTAGTGAATAGCGGCTGTTAGATTCACAGATTTGATAGGATGCAAAATTATTTCTCAGATGGCATACATAAAATTGTATATACATATTTTTTTTTTAAATATTCCATTTTTCTTAATTGGGACAGTATACAATACAACCCAGGTCGCACAGATCTAGCTGATGGTAATGTCGCCTTCAGAAATTATTCCATTTCACTGTTCAGATACTATGAACATTTCCAGAAATGTTAAAATGTCATAATTATGTTCCTACGGCCGTGGCCAGTTTTATGAATAGTTAAAAATAATATTTTTCATTTTAATTTGATTAAAAAGAAAAAGTTGTCTCTCACAACGCTGATTACTGTTGCAATTTGTAATACCTATAATAACTTTGGTTATATCTAACTTTCCGAAACTAAAAAATATGCTGTTCATAATTTTATATTAAAGTAACCTTTCATTTCACTATAATTCTTCATAGTATATATCAGGACTTCCTAAACTATGTTCCGCAGAACACTGGTGTCCCACGGAACTAGTTTGTAGTAATTTGTAAAACTAGTCAAAGATTATTTCTGGGTTCGGAATCCATTGTTCGTGACATCTAAACCAGTATGCTTTGGCTCAAGCTATTATAAAAATCTAATCAGTGATTCGTTTCCAAAACAAAAATTCTAAGATTAGCCATTAAATATTTTTAGTCGATTTGCCTAAAAAGTCTCCCCGTGTGTCAAAACAAGCTATGATTGCTTTACTTTCGTTTTCTACGACCTTTTTATGTGAAGTTTAATTTTTATATTATACTGTAACAAAGTCAAAATGCAGGAACATGCTCGACGTCACGTCAAATATATTTTAAGAATTTATCTCATCAAAATTGTACCTGATATCGAGAAGATTTACGATTTAATGATTCAAAACCATCATAGATATTAAGAACTTTATTTACTCATGTTTTTTGTGATATGAATTAAAAATATTTTTCGTGTGAAAAGTGGTCGATTGAAGAAAACTTTTGGGAAACCCTGGTATATACTATCCACAGATCCAGTGTTCAGTCGATTAAGCCTGGCTTAGTAAGTAATCACGTAGGAAGTAAAATTTACATTATGTAAAGTAATGCAGGTGCTATGAAACTTTTATGTTTGACAATAATTATAATTTAATTTAATGAAATATAAAACCATTAAGTGACACCGTGTTCTTCAACATATTTATTCTGGCTTGATTTATTAAATATCCTTTTCATTATCAGTTTATTTCAGTGATGCAAATCCGCGGCCCGTTTTGAATTTTTTGCGGCCCTCGAATGTTTTTCGTCAAAATTAAGATAAAATACATATTGTTTCATTAAGGTGTGACTTTTTTAAATGTAAATCAGTGCTTCCCAACCTGGAGGCCGCGAAATTCAGTAGAAAGTACAAATATCTATTTATTTAAGTCTGTCAAATCGGTCCTTCCCATATCGGGGGCCGCGGAATTTCTTTAGGGGCCGCCGCAGGAATACGATTTGAGAAATTTGGATTCCGGAGAAAAAGGTTAGCAAATCGAGTATTTCGAATTCGTCGGCGAGCTAAAAAAAACGAGTTACGGAAACAATTGAAGAGGGCCGCAGATTATTTTTTTTTCGATTTAGGGGGCCGTGGAACGAAAAAGGTTGGGAAGCTCTGATGTAAATAGCAATAATAATATGTTTCATATGCATGCGATTGAGAAAATTGTGTTTTTCAGATTTTTTTATAATAATAAAACTGTATTATCCAGTCGCATTTTTTATCTTGAATATATCTTTATTTGCAATCAACCAGGGAATTGCCATCAAACTTAATGTTACTTGGAATTGTTAAATAAAAAAAATCCCAATCGTCGTCCAGCTTTGTGACACAAAACACTATTATCTTTAGTCGGTTATTTAATTTTATGCGATATTCAAATTTTCATCCACCAATTAAAAAATGAAAAAGAATTTTTCGAATAAATTCTGCGGTCACCACACGTGGCAGGGTATTTAAGGTGGCGGTAATCGTAAGGTGGGGAGGCTGACGTGTGGTCAACGTGGTTGCGGTCTCACCTTTCAAATACATCTTTCCATTGATAAACAACAATTGGGATTCGCAATCGCCAAATAATTTATACTCAGTATAGTCTCAAAAAGTATTACATTCATATTTTTTTTCTGTATGATTTTTCAGTGTATTTATATATAACTTGAAACAAAGATGTTTAACAAATTAATTTTTGTTTATACAACTTATTACACATATAAAATATTAGGATCAGAACCGATAATCTTCAACTAACGATTGTTTTACAAAAATGTATCATTTTGATAACACTTGACAGTTGACACAAATAATAAAATTATGTATTTAGAGTAATTCTCAATATAACTAAAAATATTTTTCAACTATTTTGAAACTAAAAACTATTCCTCTGTTTATACTTTATAAAAACATAAGTACTCATAATCAACGAAACTAGAAACAATGTAAAATTAATTTATACAGCATGTTTTGGATTTTTAAGAAATAAGTTTGCAATTAATGGAATTCTACAATAATGATTCTATCACGCAGTACTAATATAAAACGTGACAAAAAAAATAATTAAAAGAAAGCTTTCCTCCCATAAATGAACGTTCGGCTTATTACTGTTCCTGCGTTAATCCCGTCTTTATATATAAGCTATCAATCTTTTGAGGAAAGTTGAGCGAATAAATAATAACAACCAGTTCCTGTAGAACTGCTTATGCTTAAATGTTTATTCAGAGTTCAAATATGTCACATCGGGAACAGACATCGTTTTAAAAAAAAATGATATGACTAGTATTAGATTAAGAAAAATATAAACACTTGTTTATAAAAAGATTATAATATTACTATTTTTTTTAACCATGTCCGCTCCCAATGTTGAGCATATGGACTCCTAATGTTTATCTCAACAGAAGTGTTTCTACGAGAACTGCTTGTTACTCAGTTTGTCAACCTCTCATTTTCCAAAGAGAGTAGGGATAGAAGGATAGGGCTAGGACAGGACTAGTGGTTAGCTAATCACTCTCGATACCCGTTCATAGGATAGGATGGGTGAGAGGGGGGAATTCAAGACATCACATACATCCATGCCTTTGAACAGAAATTCATAAATCGATTGAAAAATCAATTTATAAAACTGTACGTACCGGGATTTGAACCCGTGCCCTCACAAATGTCAAATGAATATTTATACGGTACGGTAGCCGTAGCCGAAGCCAACAACGCAGACCACTCGACCACACAGGCGGCAATATACAATATACATATGTATATGCAATAATATTTTTTAATATCAATGTCAAATGAATATTTATACGGTTAAGTACCTCTGCAAAAATCACTACCGTATAGAAAGAAGTGTCTATTGATAGCAGACCATTACAAAATTCACTATTCAAATTTTGGCGAATCGATACATTATTAATTTTTGAATCAATTTATTAACTACTCGTTTTCTTATTACAAGATTTCACCATTTAATGAATAGAATACAAATAGAAATAGTCGTTTAGCATATATAATATATCGGTTATTTTAATCTTTATTTCGATTTTTATAATGATGGGCTTAAATTAGGTTTTTATTTTCAGAAAATTGGTAGGTAACGCAGGTAAATGAGTAATTACAATTGTGTGTTAATTATTTATTTTCGTCTATTCATTTTAGTTTCCGTCCACACACTAATAATACGGAAATGGTCGTCAAAAATCTACCTGTTGATAATAAATAACCATAATGAAGGTCTGATGATTCTCTTAATGAAACACAGAAAAGGGAAACCTCAATCAACAATTGTTTTGCCATTAAACGACTGATTTCGGAAAGTGAAACTTCTGTCTATCAATAAACGAAATATAATAAATCCCATTTAAAGCTATCGAACATAATAATTAGAAACATGAATTTTGCACATCTATTTTTGTCAGTTTTAGCATTTTCATTTTAGCGTTTTAGAGCATTAAAAATGTTATTATATCTTTATTAGGAGTGTAATGTCAAATAATAAGCAATTTCGATGAATTTTATTAAAATTTATAAACATACATTAGATACTAGTATAATCAATGCACCAAATGAATTATTCCAGACAAAGAATTTACATCAAAGAATCTGTGTGTTTACTTAACTCATTTTTGTCAGTTTTTTTTACATATCATCTACTGCCTTAACGGTGACAATTTAAACTGTCCATCATCCTAATAAAACACAGAAAATTAAATATATGTCTCAATAAAATACTCAATTCCAAAGACATTATAATTAAAATTACGGCAAACAACAACGTTCCTCATTTTGTCGGTGAGGAAATCCATTATTTCGTGATATTATGCAAACATCGCCAAAGTTGTTTGCAGAGTGATTAAAGGCGGGTTTATTTAATAAAATAGGCAAACATGGAAATCCGGAACAGATTTCGCCCATGGCAAACATTGTGTGGGGTTACCCTGTACGTCTACTCTATTTGACAGAGATATCACTGGATCTATATTATGATACTTAATGTGTTTGATTAAAATTTTCCAAGCACCTACATCTTTTTTTTAAAACATTATCATATATTTTGAATTGGACCGGTTCTCCGGTTTGCTAAATATTATATATGAGTTATACCAAGTAAATCCTTAAGGACTCTATCAATACATAAGAACTTAAAAAATATTGACTCCTAATGAAGTTTATCTAAGTCTGTTTTTTTCGAAGAGAGTAGGAATATACGGATAGGGCTTGTAACAGGACTAGTAGACAACTAATCGCATTCGCTTCGACCATTTTTTAGCATCGGATAAGTAGCAAGTTTACTTTTGTTGTTAAATCTCGTTCACGCTAATTATTTTTATAGACAGCAGTAAATTTTATTCTTCACTAATCTGGTACTTTTTAATTTATTAATATCATCGAATGCAAGATGTATTTTCGTACTTAAAAACAAGTTTATTATTGCTATTGTACTGTCTTACAAATTCTTATTTTTTACTGTTATGTGTTTAACTATAGTTTATAAAGCAACTTGCTTGAGAGTTGAGACCCAATGTATACAGGTCTGCACTTACGTTCAATGCTGGTCTATTTACAGACTAACATTTTCGAAATGGGTCAAGCACTGCAATCTATTTGTAGATTTGATCAGAGAAAATCGAAGCTAATTCAACTATTGTATATACCTGTTACTTTACAGCGGTTAATATTGTTTTTTTAATGACTTGCAGAAATTTTTTTGAAAAATTATAAATAAAATTTCAATGATAGGAAAATTTAAAAAAAATACACTCTAAGAGATAGATCTTTAGTAGACTGACTAGAATGCAGCTATTAACAACTGAATTAATTGCATATTGTTACATATTATATGTGTATTAAGTAACAATCGATTGCTTATTTGAATATTGCATATAATAGGGAGTGGCGTAGCAAGGGGGTGCGGTAGGGGCGGCATTTTAAAAAATAAATACAATATTTTGCGAGAAATTATATTTATACTTAAAAAAAATTAAGCCACCTGTGGTAACAACTTCACATTCATTGTTTATAAATAATTGAAGTGATCCAAAAACAAAATCAGAGGACATATTGGGGGCGGCAAATTCAAGGATCGCTCCGGGCGGCAGGACCCCTTCCTACTCCATTGTGTATAGAAGTGATAAAAAAATTACTCCTTCCCCGGAACACCGAGAATCGCTTTGAGATTAAGCGAGCCCCTTTGTCAACGTATTGGCAGCCCACCACTGATTATAAATGTATTAAGTGACAATCGATCGCTTATTTAAATATAACATATAATTGTATAGGAGTGTTAAAAAATTCACTCCTTCCCCAAAACACCGAGAATTGCTTGGAGATTATGCGAGCCCCTTGTTAATGTAGTGGCAACCCACCGCTGCTCAGTCTATACCACCCTCTACATTTTCTTCGGTGAATAATGTTTCATTTGGATGACAGACGGACAACGTGGTTAGAGGGAAGTTACAAATGATAATTTGAGATAAGAATCGAAACGTCCGGCGATAGTTTGATCTGTCACAAACATTGTGACATGCAGCAAACGCCTTGTACGCCGAGCAAAAGGCGCCGCTGCAATTCCGGGAAAGGAGAACAAAAGTTATCATAAAACTAATCTGATACCCCTTTACGCACAACCCCTGCCGACAGTACAATACAATGGCAATGTTTTGCCGTTGTGCATAACAAAATGTAAGTTGAGACGCGAAAACAGAACCGACGTCAGGCTTTTAGGTAATTTTATGTTTCATATTATAGTATCAAAATAATGATATGCAAATATGTCAATTTTACAATAATAAAGTTAAGATCAATATTGATAGGCTTTAGAATTGATGAGCTTTTACTATTTTAAATAAACTTCATTAATTTATAAATAAAATTTATATGTGGTGTCTTATGGCGTAGCATTAGCGTTGTTGGCTTCCGTGCCGGATCTCACGGGATCGAATCCCAGTACGAACAGCGTTTTTCAATCGATATATCGATTCCTGTTCGAAGGCAATGGGTGTTTGTGATTTCTTAAAATTCTCTCCCACCATTCCGATCCCTCAATAACCGGGCGTAGCGAGAGCGATTAGTTAACCACTAGTTCTGTTTTAACCTTATCCTTCTATCCCTACTACTCTCTTCAGAAAAGGAAAACTTTTGTTGAGATACCTCCACTGGGAAACCATGTGCTCCATATTAGCAGCAGACAGGATTTAAAAAAAATACAAGGGGATGAAAGCAGGGATGGGCTGGAGGGGGCACGGAGGGGCTCACGCGAGCCCCTTGTTAAATTTCGGCGCAGCCGGCGATCCCCTTATTAAGATAAGAAAATCATTCGTCTTAGATCAAATCATCACATAACTGCAATTTCTGTAGATGGATAAATTTGAAAAATAGTTCATTTTTTCATTCAGCGTTGTGGGCTTCCGTGTCGGACCTCACGGGTTCGAGTCCCAGTACGAAAAAGCATTTTTTCGATCGATTTATCTATTTTCTGTTCGAAGGCATGGGTGTTTGTGATGTAATTGCCTCCCACTCTCCCGATCCTTCAATTCAACTGGGCGCTACTATTAGTTAATCACTAGCCGTGTCTTATGCTTACCATTTTATCCCTACTACCCTCTTTGGAAAAAAGAGGTTGAGCGACTAAGTAACAAGTAGTTCTCGTAGAAAAATAACTTTCGTTGAGATACCTTCATAAGGAGGCCATAGGGAGCGGACATGGATAAAAAAACGGATTACATTTACCGAGCCCCTTGTTAAGATATTGGCAGCCCACCACTGCATGAAAGAGTTCACATAGTAGGTGAAATAGAGTTATAGTATGATTCAATACTTGATTGTGTACTTTCGACCTCTCTTATGGATTTAGTCATCATTTTACCTGAGGAGATCGTCTGGGCTTACCGAATATGATCAATCAAATAGAATATAATATTACCCGAGGAAGTTCGACACGCTCATGGACCGCTCTAATACAAAAAATCGCACAATCAACGATGTCACTAATTTAAATAAGCATGCTGAGCTTGTATATTGATTTTCGGTGACCTCTTCACACTATGGTCAAATTTGAGTCATATTTTAAGAAAACCTTGTCAAGTCATCGCCAGAATAGTTTTTATTTTTGAAAGCAATATCTGAAACCCATAGGTGTTTTAATAAATATTATAGAAAATATTGTTTCAATATATTTTTTTAATTTAAGCTTTTTTATAGTTCGTCTACAAAATGAATGCACCCAGTTCGTATCTGAAAGACAATGGCGCTTCGGAATATTTTAAATGTTCGTCGGTTGCCTATTAATTAACCAAAAACACAATGTCTTTTACAAAACATGTCTTGCATTTTTATAAGCCGCGCAAACACTCGCTTTGACTATTGAAAAGATGCACTCAGGTACAAAATGCAGGTAACTATTTAACCTTAAATATATTTCAATTTGAATATTTATTTTATGCACACAAATGATTAAGGCAGTGGCATTTTTTCTCACATTCATAATAATAACATAAGACCTAATCCATTTAATTTATAATAGCTAAATATTTTTTAATGTCAATCAGAATTGGGTTAAGAGATTATTAAATTATTTGGAAATATACCGCATTTTAATTTGTTACGTATTTTCCCGTCTTATTTCTCAAAACATTTTCGGTTAATTTTAATGATGTTTTTTTAGAATAATTTTGGTTTAACCTACTTTTTAATTATTCAATTGAATTCGGTGTCAATGACTAATCTTATCTTTTATCATATTAGTAACGTTGCGTATTATACTAAGCATCGCTGTATCGTTTGATAAATACTTACCTTGTATTTTATTGTATTATTTTCAATACCTTAAATTTCATAGAATAAAGTTACTGAAATGGTGTTCCTCCACGATTCCATCTCCCTGCCGTTCCCGGGAAACTAAGGTGTTAGTTGGGTGCTGAGGTATGTGTACTTATAGTTAAAGGGAATGGATAATGTAGACTTCAAACAAAGTAATGTGTTACTTTATTACTTTATTAATTTGCAAAAGATATCGATAAATATTATTGAAAAAATGCATACAAATTGTCTATACTGACATTTGGAACTAAAGGGGTGTTTCTATTAACATATAACAAAATTAACAATTTTGCAAATAATAACTATCTGTACTTGGGAAGTAAAAAATGTGAGAAATGTTAGTTTTTGCTGTTCAAAGCTTTCTCGTAAAGTTTATGTTAGAAAATCACTGGATTTTTCGTAGTGTTTGTTAAGATTCTACAATATCAACGGAAAGAGTTCCTTGGGGTATACTATACTATTGTGATACCAATCAATTTGGCCAAACTGAAATAGTGTATTTTATCTCCCATGTACAGATAAATTTCATAATTGAAATCATAAATTAACTAATTGTTTAGAAAGGCTTACATTTCAAAATCGTCTCAATTGTGTTCCTATAGATTTCTGAGAAGCTTAGACTTTCAGTTTAGCGATGAATGGTTTAAATCATAATCTTTCATTTGACAATCAATTGAAAAAAAATGCATTGAAAACCGTGATTTTCTGCGCTATAGAAGCTACAGTTGTAAGTAACTGATTTATTTCTGATAACTTTCATCGTCAATCGAAGTAACTATCTATTAAGCAGTGATTTATGTTTTTCACCCGACTTAACTATTTGTAAGTAAATGTTTAAGCTATCTACATCATTGATATTTTGGCCAATAGCGAAATAATGTATGTAGAGATTTTAGATCGATAAAAAACAAAAATAGTTAGGTTACATAACTTATTCTTACCAGGGAAATATAATATAATGTTACCAGATTCTATTTTTTCGGCAACCGAAGAGTAACCCATACATACCGGATGAATACGCAAAGAAATGACCGTCGTCATAAAAAATTCAGCGGCAAAGGCTAAAGGATAAAATATTATTGTTCAGTTTGCATTTAATTCTGTTTAGTCTATTGTTCGCAGATATTTTTACAAAAGATGTTTCTAAACAACACGACTTTTTCCTTAAGACTGTCCTACCATGCCATCATAAAAACAGTAGTTTTAGAAATTTTACTATACTTAGCTTTAGTATACGGCATAGATATTCAACTTGCGGACACTTGTTCAGACAAACAAGGATATGAAGACAAAAATAGTAATTTTAACTAGTTCTATTTTCTATAAAAAATAGATTCAGAGTCATTTATAACTGAAAATACTGTATATTTGAATATTGTTTATACATGTGTAACAGATATCTGAGGTAAGAGAATAGAATTAATGCACCGTATAGTAGACATATCTCAGAGTAGGGAGCGGTAGCGAAAGTAATGAGATTCACACTACTTGTTGTCGATCATACATCGTTTTTTGTTTTATGTTTAGTCCATGTCCGCTTCAAAGTATCTCGAGTGATTTTTTTTCTATGAGAACTGTTTGTTACTCAGTAGCTCAACCTCTTTTTTTAAAGAGTGTAGTAGGGAAAGAAGGATAGAGCTAGGACAGAATTTATATTTAACTAATCGCTTTCGCTATGATTTGTTATTTTTAGATTGCAAGAGTAGGAAATTTTTTAGAAATTGCAGAAAACCTAGCTTTCGAACAGAAATCGATTGAAAAATGCTGTTCGAAATGAGAATCGAACCCGTGAGATCTGTTACAGAAGCCAACGACGTTAACCGCTGCGCCACGGATCCGATACTATTTTACCGTACAATATAATTGACACCCTAATAATAATTCAAATCAATTCACTGAAAATTATATTTCTCATTAAACATCTATGCAGGAAGACTTATTTTTTTAAACTAATTTTATTAAAAAAAGGAAAAAAATTAAATGGTCAGAATTTAAATCAATTTTTGGTCAGAATAAAAATATTAAACGGTCAGAATATTTAATAACAATTTTGGTTAGTAGGTTAGGTTAGGTTAGGTTTTTTTTTTTTAAATCATTTAAATTATGACTATTTATTCTGACCGATATATTCTGACCATTTAATAAAAATTCTGAGCATTGTTATTTAAATTCTGACCAGAAAAATAGGAGCCTTAAAAAATGCAATAAGCATTAGATTTTTTTCCGGACCAAAATTCGCTATAGTTTAACTTATATGAATAACTGGGGTAATACAAAATGCATCCCCAATCAGGGCTTAAACATTTTTCAGGGTTTAAATATTTTATTAGTTTATGACACGAAGGCATCAGCTGTCAAAAGTCGGCTTCTGTATTTTGTTGCAACGGGTAGCAGTAATAAATTATTTTACAAGACGAAACATTTCACCAATAAACAGTACCGACATTTTTATAATATGACCCCTCGTAAGCAATATTTGTACATATTATTTTGGATAGCCTAAAAACACTTATTGCCAACTTTTGGCATGCGAATTCGTTTGGACTAAAGTTACTCGAATGTAACGGTATTATATTATAACTTATATACATATATATATTATGATGGAAATACTATTCATTTAATATAAATTTTTGAAATTCAGTAACACAGTGACCCGCGTGAGAAATTATCTGACCCGTTTGAACTTTTAGAAATGATGAAAAACGAGTGTCCGTGACAATCCGGGAAAAAGTATACTAAATCGAGGATTTCAAATTCCTCGGTGAGCTAATCCCAATCCCGGGATTCTATATGTGACCCGTGACATGATTTTTTAAATTTTTAAATATCAAATTTGACCCACTTGCGAAAAAGGTTCGCCATCCCTGCGCTAATCTCTCCTAAGACTCCCCAACCAATCCTTCTTACCATACATTCAAAAAAAATAGTGGTTTATCAAAAGATTAACAGGCAGTTCTCGTAGAAAAACTTGTGTTGAGATATCTCCATTAGGAGGCCATACCCTCCACATATATATATATTTAAAAAAAAAGGTTTATCATTTATTTTTACAAGTGACACAGCAAATGGAAGTATAATACATAAATACAATACAAGTACCTTTCACACCCGAAATAAATGCATTTATTGCAACACTAAAATTCATTTACGGCTTGGGGTTTTTCAAGGGATGTTTTCATACCATAGTTTTAGCCATATGTCAGGATTTCGTAAATTTAAATTTATTATCACAAGTAAAAAAAGCTTTTAGGCCTTTCAAATAATATTTTATTATTCGGTAGTATTTTTAAATTGCCGCTAATTTGTCGGCGGTGTCTAAGTACCGCCAAAATAAGGAAAGTTTTATTGGGCCACAAACGGTTAAGTAAGAAAATGGACTGCCCACGAAAAATAATAAATTTGAGTAAGGATTATGGTGATTTTAAATTCAATGACAAATGTTATGAGGCTATCCACCTCCATTTCATATATGTTGGCGAAATCATTTCACAAACATAATTGACGTATTATTTTGGGAAACAAATCTATGCGGGATTGTCAGATACCAATTTTGGTACGAACCACTAAAAATATATAATACAACCACATTGCCTCCATTTATTTTGATACTTGTCTGTGGTAGTGGAAGATGGGGGTAAAACAATACATTCTTTGAAACACTAAAATCACATTTAATAATATTGTAATTAGAATTTGAATTAGTATGTTAGAGTGAATAATATGATGCATTGTGTATCTCTTCTTAGCCAGTATATATAGCTGAGCAAATTTACGTTTAAACCATAGTTCTGACGATGGCGAAAGCCGAAATAGCTATCAACGTATAACATATATAAAAACTATAGAACTGAAATACTTAGATATTTTTACCCTATTAAAATGGAGTTCTACCAAGTAAAAGCCAAATCAATAAATAAAAGTAAAATAATACGTTTTATTTTAACATTATATCCTCGCAAATATTCATAAGTAAATTTGTTCACGTCTTTTCCATAAAGCATGAAAAATGATTATTCGCACATTATAACATATTTTTAAATCAATTTAAACACAATTTAACGTGTATAAAAGTGCCCCGTTAGTGAGGCATATTGACACTAAAATAGGCAGATTGTTTTATTTCATACGATTATAACCGCTTTCATAAGTTTTTCCACGAGAATTGCTTGTTAAGATCACATGAGCTATATTTTTTGAGTGAACTTATATAAAACTTAGACAAGAAAATAACTATTATAATTTAAGATTTCGACTAAAGGTGGTACATGGAATTTCAATATTAAATTTTAATCGTTTAAATTTTGTACACTCCCATGCGGTATGTCACCAACGACCCGGGTTTCGTTTTCCAGCATCTTCAGGCATTCAAGTGCACGAATGAAGTCAGTTCAAGTTCATCCATACACCGCCTGAAGATGCCAAAAAGCTAAGCCCAAGTCATTAGTGAAAAAACGTGCTGTAGTGTACACAATTTAAACGATTCAAATTTAAAGCAGGGCTGTGGAGTCGTGTCAAAAAAAGACGGCTATGACTCTAAAGATTTTTTTCAATATTTACATTTTAACTTTTAATGTATATATATATGCAGTGCCAGGTTAATGGCAGGTAGGCAACGGTTAATGGCGCACCCCCTTTTTAAAACAAATAGTCCCATTTATTCGAAATAATGAAGAAAATACAATTCGGAATCATTCATTTTTTTATATACATCCATGTCCACTCCTAATGTGGAGCATATGACCTCCTAATAGAAGTATCTCAAAGGAAGTTTTTCTACGTGAACTGTTTGTCACTCAGTCGCCCAACATCTATTTTTCGAATCATATAGAAAAAGATACATAATTACAACAAACAAATACAAAAGTTAAGATTAAATTTATTATTTATTTATTATTATTAATTAGAGTATATAAAAATAATTTTAATACTTATGTGCCCACTACTGGTTTGCGCCCTAGGCGGTAGCCTATTTCGCCTGTATGGTGGCGCCGGCCCTGTATATATATAACATCAGATAATCTTAAGTCAGCCTAGCATGCAGTGGCAACACTATGGACTATTGTGGTTTGAATACACATGATTCAATATATATATATTTTAATGGGTCTAAGTTTTTTCTAATTTTCCGACACCTACTGTGATTTAAAGTCGTATTAGTACGCCTTTGAACATAAATTCCTCATCAAAACTGTCTTTTCAAGGATTCGAAGTCGAGACCAAGTAACCGAAGAAGACGGACGAACGACCAGCATCATTTTATTTGATTATTAATCGTAAGATGTCAAAATAGTTCTGTATGTACTTAAGTATTTTTTTAATGGTTTTATTGAATGGTGATTGTGTTCCTTTATGTGCATTTATAATCCGTGAAGATCGATGGTGGTGATGCTTACAACACAATAAAGCGTCAACGGAAGGTACCCGTCGGTAGGAACGTCCGCGCACACGCCCAGCGATGTAATTATTTGTCGTCGAGGTAGGACAAGCGGCGGGCGAAAAGCCGCCCTACATGACTATACCCGAAGACTGCTGCGTCGATGAAAGGTGACGCCTGTACCATTCAAATTTAAAATACCTGAATGGTATAAAAAAAAATGTAGCCGCCTGTGTGGTCGAGTGGTCAACGTCATTGGCTTCAGCTACGGAGGTCACGAGTTCGAATCCCAGTACGGGCAGTTTTATAAATTGATTTTACAATCGATTTATGAATTTCTGTTCAAATGCATGGATGTACGTGATGTCTTGAATTCCCCCCTCCCAACCATCCTATGAACGGGGCGTATCGAAAGTGATTAGCTAACCACTAGTCCTGCCCTAGACCTTTCCTTATATTCCTACTCTCTTTGGAAAAAGACAGGGTTGAGCAACTGAGTAACAAGCAGGTCTCGTAGAAACACTTATGTTGAAATAAATTCCATTAGGAGTCCATATGCTCCACATTGGGAGCGGACATGGTAAAAAAAAAATCTTCGGCTACCGATTTAACACATCCGTGTAACGAAGTAATTGATTAGTATCTGATGAGCTTGGTCACAATTTGGTCGTTGATTATGGATAACAATGATAACTTTTTAAATAGTACACAGTGCTTAGTAAATACCAAATGTATTAACAGATATTCGTATACATTGATTTCTAAATTGATATATGAATTTATCACCGAGAACATCGGTAGCTGATTTTTTTTTAATTCTACCCAATCTAAATTATAAAAACGACTTTTATCATCATTGTTTGTATCAGGGCTATGAAGTCGGAATCGGGGGTTTTTCCGGAGAGAGAGCCAGGAGTGGGAAAATCCGGAGAAAAAAAAATATTAAAACATTATTAGTATATTCATCATACTTACATATAATTAATAAACATTTAATAAAAAAAGGCTGGATATCTATAATTGTTTCATTAACTCCATCTCACAATGTATTCGGTCTACTGAGAATGAGCTATTGAACGAAATGCTTACAACAGGTTACGGTCAAACAATTGGTTAAGATGCTTCATAATTTTAAAAACAATTGATTTGTTTTACGAAATTGTTGTCAACGCAGTGTTCGGATGTGCAAAGTGCGTGCATATTAAACGAACTGGTTTGCATCATAAGAGCACCTAAGAGCTTCGACAGTCGGCTGCACTCGGATGCACCTATTAGCGGCCACCGGGCACTGGCCACTGTGGCCACTCTCGCCGCTGCATCCGCTCGTCGTGAGGCCATCAAATCGATTAAGCCCCATAAAAGGTCGAACCCGTTGGACACTAACGGGGCACTTCAGCCACACTAATAACTACGCAACTTGCGAAAAGATCAATCCAATTCTATGCAATGGCAACATACTTCAATCTGAAATCCGAGTTACTCGTGAAAATTATTGCAATACACATCCGAGTTCATTATTTAATCAATATGCATCATCAATTTGCAAAACGAAAAATTGTTATATATACGTAGGAATACAGACAGGGGTGTGCTGAAGGGGTTGGAGGAGCTCGCATGGGTTCTTTATTTAATTAATATATATTTTAAGATCTGAGTTATATAATGTATTAGCATATGGAATATTTATGTAGCATCTCAACTAGGGTTGACAGGTGTCCCGGATTGACTGGGATAGTCCCGGAATTGGAATCGCTGTCCCGTATCCTCGATAAACGCTAAATTGTCCCGGAAATTTAGAGATTCTTTGGGGAAATTGTTAAATCTTGAGATATTGGATTCGAAAGTCTCGGAAGAGCTAAAAAAAAAACTAGTCATGCTGGTATTTTGGGCAAATCAGTAAATTCCTGGTTTCGGATTCGAAAATCAGAAAATCGGACAAATGCCCTGGTTTGACTTGCAAGAAATCTGGCAACCCTAATCTCAATTGAAGTTCTTAAGCGAGAACCTTTCTTATCAAATGTAGAATAATGTGGATAGAACATGACTTTTTTATCCATGTCCGCTTCCAATGTGGTGCATATGGCATCCTAATGAAGGTATCTCAACATAAGTTTTTTCTACGAGAACTGTGTGTTACTCAGTCGCTCAACCTCACTTTTTTCAAAGTGAGTAGTAGGGAAAGAAGGATAAGGTTAGAACAGGACTAGTGATTAACTAATCGCTATTGCTACACCCATTTATTAAAGGATCAGTAGGATGGGAGGAGAGGAAATAATGTGAATTGACATCACAAGCACCCCAGTCTTCGATCACAACTTTTAATTGAATAATTCTCAAATTCACTGTGATCTTACCGGGAATCGAACCCAGACCTGCGTCTGCGGGCCACAGAAGGCGACATGATTAGAACTGTCTCGAACATGACTAGCATTAAGCTAATCGCAAAAGCTATGCTTCGTTTATTAAAAAAAACATTTTATGAAAGTGTTCACACCTGGTCTTGCAACGAAGGGCAATGCAACCGAAGAGGAAGACCTCGGCCATCAGCTACAGGCCTGGAATTGCAGTTATTACACAATTTTATCTAACATATCATAATTTACACAAAAAACAATTTTTCTACTAGTTCCACATTATTTCTTAAGATCAGGAGCATGTTCACTCCTCATGAGCATCATCAATTAATCAGTTGATAAAGTTCGGGATGAGCGAAACCAGTCTTGATCTAAATATATTTGTTTTAATATAATTTACCTTTCCACCAATAATTGACAGTCCTAATTAATAATTAAATGATATTTTATAATTATAACTAATGAGCATGATTAATTTATTTGTATTATGACGTAACTTCGTTTATATGATAGTGTACTATATTTGAAAACAAAAATATAATTAATCATAATTATAACGTTGGTATAATACTTTTAGAACCATTAACAATATTTGACAATCTTTGTTCTGTTGAATACTTTGCAATTTTATATGAATAATTTCATTGGAAGTTTTATAAATATTCGGTTACAAGCTACTAGTATTTTGCTGCACAATCAAACAAAAAAAATCTTATATGAAAAAGCTTGGAACTTTGAAACCATCTTACTAATACAATATTATTGAGAAAGCTATATTGAAAACAAACTCTGTCGTACTTCAAAGACAACCGAAGCAATATGGTCAAAAAGTTACTCACCCAAAATATAATTTTATTGTTTTATTACATTTGTTTATTCTATTACTTGGGTTTTGCAGTAGTTCTGGTTCCGTGATATTAAACTTGGATTGTATTTACAAACATAATTTATAACAAGTCTATGACTCTAAAATATTAAGAAAATATGTATTACACAATTCTAGGAATACGACAAATTAGTCGACGTGTTAAAATTGTTATCAAACTTCTTGAATTTTACGTTATATAACTGTATTGATTTGTAAGAGAAATAAGTTTTAATTAGTTCGGTGATTATACTAATTATTCAACACAATCTTAATTACTTCAAAATTATTCGTCATTAGATAGACAAGATGATATAGATGCACGTGATAGTGCGTCAGAAAGAGATATTTTTTCAAAAATGAAACACCTTAACCGCTGGCTTCGAAAAATGTGTGCGCTGGGTCATCCATAGTTGATGTTAATAAGAATTTTGTATTCCCAATACTTAACATAACATAAAAAAATAATCCTATCGTTTAGACAATACTACACGACAAGGCGGATCGATATACAGGACCGACAAAAATATGTAACAGAGACTTCCATATTTTACCAGATCATGATTGAAATTCTGGTGCAGCTTCACCTTAAATATTATGCTAACATTATGTTAATAATTTAAACATTTTTAATTTTACAAAACAACCCTCTTTGAGTTAAAATAAGTATACATTTTGCAGAGTCGGCAAAAGTACAAAAATGTGTCGGCGGCATCAAGTAATTTTATTAGGGTAGACAGTTCGGACTACCGACTACTGTCCCGGTAATAAAAATAAAAACATTTATATGACATGCAATAAAATGAGAAAGTTTCCAAATTTATGTTTATATTGCTTGAATTTTTTTGCATACTTTTTGACCATTTGTTAGCAGTCCGCATTTCGGTTTTGAAACAATATTGTATTGTGGAAAATATATTTAATATAATATGCTTTTTTTAAGGGTTTTTGTGAAATATAATTAAACTACATCCCATTTTTGTTTTTTTCTTCTATGTGTTAAAAATGTTATAGTATCAAAACTTAAAAATTCTAATTATATAACTGATTATCAGTGTCTTTGGAGCACACAAATATTAAAATTAACTTAATTAAAAAAAAAACAAATTAACATAAATTATATATTTTATGTTCTATTAAATCGATGCGTCATAAACTATTGAGTTTATTTAAAATTAAAATTGAACGTTAAGTTTTTGTAAGCATCAATTAATTTATTTTACACATTATGCTCCCCATGGGGGGCGGGGCGTATAAAGTAAAAATATCAAATCATATAGTTCTGCAATAAATGATAATGTTCACAGCTTTTTCGGCATCACGCCATCGCTGGATCTAGAGCTATAATATCTATCAACTCCATCTTACAAAATTTGTACAACTAAATAAATACTTTGGTATATTAACATATTTACAATGGACTTATTTTTAGCAAAATTTGATATATTTCTCATTTAATTAATAAAACAAAGAAAAATTCAACTTTTATCATAAAGGATATCACCAATTTTTTTCTCCCAGAATCTTTTTTTTCTCTCTGATCCCAGAATTTCGGGATCAGTAAATTGGACGGGATCCCGGGATTGAATGCCCTTCTTATGATCAAAAAAAAAAATGCATGATGGCAAAAATTCGTAGATAGGTTTCAGTCTTGAGAAACATATTTTCTTTAAATACTTATCTGGAGCATATGGATTCTTAATGTAGCTTGCCTCAACCGAAGTAAGTTGTTCTACGACAAATGATTGTAAGTCAGTCGCTCAACTTAAAAAAAACGTAGCAGTCGTGCATCACGAATTATTAATATATTAAATACGTCATGCAAGCCGTGAATTATAAAAAATCTTTATGGATTGAATAAGCATTTACTTGGCAGAACTCTGTTATAATATAGTAATATATTTTAGTTTAATATTTCGACTGAAAGTACTAGGTGGAATTTCAATATTAAATTTGAATCGTTAAAATTATTTACATTACAAGTTGTGTCACTAACGACCCAGATTTCGCCTTTGGGCATCTACAGGCACTCAAGTTTACGGATGGACTTGAACTGACATTAAGCAAATAAGTGTATCGTATTTATATTATAAATAAATGTATCACCAAGTTAAAAGCTATTAATGGCGACATAGATTAACTTTACTAATGATTTGAATTTAATGACTGTCAATTAGTTGGGGAAATATTTACTTAGCAAATAATCTTTGTAGGTTTTTTAAATTAATTGTGATTATCATAGTATGCAGATTAATGCCACCGTTCAAATTAAATTATTTTTTTAATTCCGTTGATATTTCGTCTGTACGTCCAGAACTATTTTAATATCAAAAATAAATAGAACACTAACTGATGATGACTTATTTTTCTTAATATTTAAAAGGCCTACATATTTATAATATATACGCATGTGTGCATGATCTATGGACCCAACTTTTAAAATTTATATGGTTGTATTTTGTGTGAAGTAAGTGTATAAGCAAGCCGAGCCACATTCTTGGAGCGGCCGCTCTGGTAAGCCTGGAGGCATAGAGCGATCATTTCCTTTAATAACGAACGCTCCAGCAAGCGGTACCTGTAATTTGGAGTCATATTTTTTGGAATAAGTGACTGAAATGCCTCCAAAGTACATCACTCTCTCGTTGAAAACATCAAACGGGAGTGCAGTGTTGTAGAAATGTATTCTATAAGTATAGTGCGATCACATAGATATGGCGCCCTGTCATAATATGTGTTATCTAAGATTAAATCGCTAACAGGTGGAATAAGCTAACCCTCACATACAATCATTTTTTTTACAGCCATCTCCGCACCAAATGTTTCGTTTTTTTTTTTGTTGCCGTGTATGCAAAAATCATCTACAATACGCAATAATATTAACAGCTTAACGACCGTGGACGCATATTTGAGTCTTTGAAAAACAAATGTTGCTGGCCGGCGGACGCATATATGCGTATAGGCGAAGTATCTGGAAGTTAAGAAAATTAAATTTTGTAAAGATATCTCAATTTGCTTACAAATAATAGTGAATTTAGTAAAATTACAATTTTTGCGAATTTTTATTTCGCCTGGTGAAATTTTATAAAAAAAAAACGTGCAGTCGTTAAGCTGTTAAATTGTGTATGTTTTGAAAGCAATGATCAATTTCTGTTTTTCGAGTCTAATAAGAAAAATATTTAATATATTGATAGAACTTCATTATTGTACTAGTTCCACAACACAAACATTAAGTATATATTTCGACACCACGCTACTTCTGGCGATGTATTTATACTGAAACAGCTTTAGAATTTGTACATATTTTATTTTAAATGGTGAAAAAATATCCGAGTATTTTAGTTCTACAAATATTATTTTATATCATCAAAACCAATTATGAAGGTGGCAATATCCCATTTGGCAATATAATATTTGAATATGTAATAAAAATACTTTCGACACTTGTTCCCCTTATTACAATGAAGTTCTACCAAGTAAATGCCAATTCAATCAATATATTTTATTCATATAATATATTTTTTATTACGAGTTTAACTTTATTTGATTTATCCAACAACGTTGTTATTTAAGAATTCTGTACGCAATTTTAAAAGTAATATCGTAAAATTAAAGATATTCCATTTAACAAAGGCTTGTATACAAGATTACTTTTAGGGTGTTCACTGTCAATACTTGGTGGAAAGGCATTATATTAGTAAAAACACAATATTCCTTATACTTCATTCCACTTTATTTAATGTCAGGACCGGTTTCGCTCATTACGAGCATCGTCAACTGAAATCAGTTGACGATGCTCGTAATGAGCGAAACCGGTCCTGACATATTAAATAAAGTGGAATGAAGTACAAAGGAATATTGTGTTTTTACTAGTATACAAGATTGTCTGTCGATCTCCCTGCTTGCAAAATTGCGTACAACAAAAAAAGTTGACGTTAGTCTGCAGAAAAAACAATTGTATATATATATAATTGATACATCAATATAACATACTTTTCGGGGATTCGAACCCTTGATCGTCAGACAGAATTTGAGTGAAAACTGGAGAACGATACTACTCGGTCACAGCGATTTTATTAAAAAAAAAACATAAATTCTTACTGTCTTAACATAATATGACATTATAATAAAAATGTTTTATTATAATAGGGTAAAAATATTAAAGTATTTCAGTTCTACAGTTTTTTATATATGTTATACGTTGATAGCTATTTCGGCATTCGCCATCGTCAGAACTATTCGCATACATATAGAACGCATAGTTCTGACGATGGTGAAAGCCGAAATAGCTATCAACGTATAACATATATAAAAAACTGTAGAACTGAAATACTTAGATATTTTTACCCTATTAAAATGGAGTTCTACCAAGTAAATGCCAAGTCAATAAATATTTTATTATAATGCCTTTCCACCAATTATTAACAGTGAACACCTTAAAAGTTATATGACATTGTTAAAATTGCTACATCTATTATATAAAATTTAAATAATGGCATAGTTTATGAATAAAATAATAAGTTCCCTATTTATATGTAATGAAGCTGATTGTTCTTTATTTGCATCAGTGGAAGCCAGGACCAGTATCGTATAAGTGAAAAAACGTAGATGCTATTGTTGTCTAGTATTTTAAATATATAAAAGCTTATTATTTTGCACGACAAACTGTAATATGTAGTAACCTAAAAAGTATATTTCAGCCCTCGAGAGGAAAAGTGAGCCATGTAGTAATAAAATGGTATAACTTTTTTCTTGGACTTATTATTCTTAGAACAATCATGTATTTACTTGATGTTTTGGTGGATACGTAGATAACACTATTGTAATGTGTATTAATTAACTGAGGTTATTTCATTTTTACGATACGTTAAGAACCTTAGAATATTACAACGCATCTAACTTATTTTCTTCTAAAATACAACTTGGCTCACATCACCTCTAATTAGCCCAATTACTTGGTAACTATAAATTGCTGTTTGTCGAACGATGCATTGCTGATTTTACAGTACATAATGTTATAAATGTTACACTTTGCGTATCTAATCATTGAAAAGTCGATATCGATAAGGAAAACAGGTATCCAGTAAGTTTTGTTATCATCACGTAATGCACCAAAGTAATTAAATAGATTATTTTAAATTGTATTTATTAAAAAATATATCTACATAAGATACCATAATTACTCTCAACTAGTATTTTTTTGGTAACCAATCATTAATTAGACTATAAAATGCTAATTAATATTAATCAACTTAGTTTTGTTAAAAATTGCTGTTATTTTATTTACTATTAGATAAATTGCATTTAGCTTAACAAATAAATTATTATGTAATAGAAATGATCAAGATTCCAAATATTGTCATATTTCTTCTAGATAAACGCAGTATAAACGAACATAATTCATTTAAGAAGTTTTAATTATTTTCAATGCAATATAATTCTCTTTTATATAATATAATATAATTCATTTTTCTCTTCTCCTTCGGGGCCGAGTTAACAATCCTGAAATTCTCATGACTATTAATTTACATGCTCTCAATTTATTCTTACGTGGGCGAAACTATAAGCAAAAACTTTTATTTCTAAAAACTTATACCTCGCTTAGAAGGTATGAGTCACCAGTTCCTAGGGCCGTTCGATTGATCAACTCAATGTCTAGAGAAGTGGACATGTTTAGTAATAGTATTTGTGAACTGTTTGTTAAATTTTACTATTTTATTTCTTGATTTTTTGTGTTGATTTATATGTATTATGTAGTTTTATTTTATATTTTGTGTCTTTATATTTGTCAAGTACATGGCGAATTGGCGTCAGCTGTTATGTCATGTACTATAATTTAAATTTTAAACAATAAATAATTCATTTCCACTAAGAATTAACCGTGAAAACCTTAAAATTTATAATTATTTTGTGATGACGATATAATTACAGACAATTTCTGAAAATCTGTTTTAAAATTTAAAAAATACTAGGTACTTCTTAATTTATTTTCATTCATTGAACTTATTAACGCTATATCACGTGAAAAGAATAGCAATGTATACATACATACAGTACCATCGTGTTGTACAGCTGATAGCGTTTTCGGTATCTGGTAGTTCGGTTCTGACAAATACGTGATACTGAAACTAAATTCTTTACTTTGTATTCCCAAACTAAAAACGTACTTTTAAACCTTTCATTGCGTAAATAAAAATTGTAATATTTTCACAGTATGACAAAAGTTTTAAGTTTGTTTAAAATTGATGTTCTCATAACGAAATATTTCTTACGATATTTTGTATCCATTACTAACAAATCGATTTAATATAAGCACTGAAGGTTATACAAAACAACATAGATATCGCCAATCATAACAGTGTCTTCCCAAACATTATTTATGTATAATGAATCCGAAAAAGCCTTAAAAATGTAATATTGATTGAAATGTTTTTATTCATTCAATATTTAAAACTATCTTATCAAAATATTTATAATGTAAATATAATATTTTAATTGAATTGCTAAGGAAAATCGGATACATTATTATTAATTTATTGATCAATTAAGCATTAATTTACTTAATTAAACTGTATAATAGGATGTCCACTAAAAATAGTTAAATATTGTCGAAAGTAATAGATAATCCTAACAGAGGTTAATAAATACATTTAAATTTGTTTCCATAATTGAAAGGCAATATATTATCTATATATGTACTTACTAAACTCATCTCTGCAATCGATATTTTTAGCCTTAAGCATTAGCGGCCATACTTATCCACATTTATATAGTTCACTTATACCTTTATAAGTATTTTTAAAATCATGAGTACCTAGTTGATAGTACAATCGCTTTTATTCTAGTCAGAAATTGAATGTAAGTAGTAGTATTGGTAAATGGATAATGAAAAATTGCGAGTCAATAATTTAAACAGTTTTTTTTTCACTAAAATGTAATTTTCTGCCACATCTGCTATTTGTAAGACTCTTAAAAGAAGTATAACGAATTTGAATATCTTGCTAAATTAAAAAATAAAATAAATGTCCACTCGAAACATGACATTTTCGAGATAACATTTTATATCAGAAAGCGGATGATTTATTATAGTCTTCTACAGAATCGTCTAAGATACCCCCAACCCGAATTAATATCATACATTTCAAAAATAATATTTATAATAATCGATCTAAGTCAATATAGATTTCAACTATACAGTGTATTCGGTCGTTTTTTTAAAAATTAATTAATACAAAAGTATTTTTTTTCATTATTTGACATTTTTTATGAAATGTTTCTTAAAAAAAATCTCTTAAAACATTTTATTTTAAATTATCAAAAACTTATTTCCTTGAATATTTCTGACCGACCAATTATTAAATCCAAAGTTTGTTAAAAAAATCTGTACCCAATATGTATTTAATTATTAAAAAAATCAAATATTAATAAATAACTTTTAATACCTACCAATATTGTAATCTGAATTCTCATTAAATCGGTGATATAAATACTTTGCATGTTCTGATAACATAGAATATTGTGACAGAAAATATAAATTACTTAATACGTAATTGAAATAACTGTTCGTAACAAAATTCAGAATCATAGATTTCTAGTAATTTATGATATAAGCGCGATTAAATGATTTCAAAATATTTTTGACAACAAATTGAAGACATTTTAACATATTTAACAATTTATATTGTGATCTAAATTTCATGTGTGTATTATACCATATTTTGATTACGAATGCTTCCTTTGTGAATGAAAATAATATTTATAAAATTCTTTTTTTGTGTATTATTCGAGTAAAATAAACATTTCTAGAAACCTCTCGAGGAAAGAATTTTATAACCAACTTATTATGGTACATAAAATCTAACCTTTATTTACTAGATGTGTGTGTCATATTTTGAATAATGTATAATACTTTGCCTGGATTGCTCGCAGCGAAAAAATCAGACAATTGCTTTTCCCAAAAGACTTCTTATGTATGTATGTATACTGACTGAGTGTGTTTCTTTTGTGATTTTTTCACTGAGTGTGTATTTTTAAGGAATCAAATATTTAAGTTCATTTAAAATAAAAGAAAAAACATTTCAATTTTAGAAATTGCGCACAACTTTATTTCAGGTATAAATATTTCATTCACGGTAATAATATAGATCGATCGTGTCTATTTACATTTTTACAACAGTCTTCATTGGATTTATTATCATCAGTATATAAAAATCGACGGTCCACCGCCGCTCTATAGCTATTAGGTATGTTTAAGTTTTGGTAAATGACTTACAAACTTACATCTCGATCTCTATGTACACACTATACACACTTTTTTACAACTTCGTCATCAAAAATAAAGTCTAATATATCTATCGACAAGGAATCGTTCACCCGCGGGATTAAAACTAAACACCTCCTCTCACTATTGAGTTCACAATTGGATACAGTCTCTAATTTAATAAAATCACAAATTCACCGGGCGGCCTCCGAGCGACTAGACGAGATAGGCCTGGACCGGGGGCGCTCGCCACCCGCGAGAGCCCCGCTCCAGGGTCGAGTAGTCCGAGTCGATGGAGGAGTAGATGTGGTCCGAGTGGGGTCTCGCGGGATCCGCCCGGCCCACGGGACTCGGAGCGCGGTACGCCGGCGGAGGACGCTCCCGACCCTCCGTCTTGTCAGCCGGATGGGTGCCGTTGGGCACCGAACCGTCCAGAGTGTACGTGTTGATGTTCCGCCTGTAATTGGCCGTCGCCTTGCCACGCCGAGTGCCGCTGGGCATCGCGTACCTCAACCTTTCCCTGAACCTCTTTTCGCCCCAGCGCACTCGAGACCCGGTCTTAAGGTAGGGCCTGAGGTCCGGGTCGGACTCCGCCTCCGGTGCGACATGCCCTTCTTCGACGAGCACCAGTTTAAATATCCTCCCCTTCAACGCCTCGTGCAAGGCTTGTCGGAATTCGAACCGAGACCACTCGGTTTGCATGAAGTTTCTCGTGAGGACCAGAATGACTCTCTCGGATGCCTCGGCGGCTTCCACTACGGCCGGAGAGGCGGGCAAGTAGGGAGACGCTCGATGGGGGAGGTCTCGATAATGAAGACAGAGCTGGAACGGCGGACTGCCGTTCTCGAGCTCGGCCGCGATCGACCTCATGACGAATTCTTCATCTTTTGGACTGTAACAGACGTAGCCGTCGTACAGCTTCTCTCGCTCTTCGTACGCTCCTCCGAAATGAAACAGTCTGATACCGTAATTAGAGAAGAGCCACACACGAATTGGGTCGCGAAAGACAAAAGCGAGGACTAGAGCCAGCAGTAGTAGCAAGAATCCGATAAGAGTGATAGCCATAACAGGGAGATAGTCGGAGACGAGCATTCCGTCGATGACGGAGCCGCCGGCATAAAAATCGCTACACGCAGTGCCGTTTAAGTCTAGTTCTCTCCTGTGTTGCACGTCGGAGTCGCCTCCGCTGCGGCAATACACGTCGGCGCCGTCTACGATTTTCTGAGAGTTTTCCACAACAAACTGAGTAAACTCTTGCAAGAACTTGCATCTACACGACCACCGATTGTTTCCGATGGACAGCTCCCGGAGCTGCGGATTCAAATTTACTTGCCAGATTGGAAATGTCACCAGACGATTTCCGTCGAGCCTCAGGATCTCCAACGAATGGAGAGGTAAAAATGTCATATTGCCGACGTGGCCGATCACATTATTTTGAAGGAACAGTTCTGTGAGATGACTCAAGTGTTCAAATTCGTAACCTTTAAGTTCACTGAGATTATTGTCTTCGAGGTGGAGTGAAATGAGCGCGTTTAAACCGGTAAAAGTTCTGTTTTGAATGTTTTCCACCTTGCTGGCGTTAACGAACAGAACTCTCATATTTTTTCTACCTATGAAAACGTGATTTTGCAACTCTTTAAAATCGTTACCGTCCAAATATACTTCGGTCGCGTCCATCGGTATCCTGTGAGGGATTTCGATCACTCTCTGGCCGGAGCAGTCGACCACGTTAGTGTTCCAAGTCTGATCGTGGTAACACGAACAGTTCTGAGGACAAGTCATTTCGCAATCACACGCGTCGAAGTCACAACAATGGCACAGGGCGAAACAGTGCGTCTCGTATTTACACAAAAAGTCCGACGGTTTGACTGCGGTCAAAGGCATATGCGGAGTACCTCGCGAATGAGTCATTTCACACATGACGTTGGCTAAGTCCATCACCCGAGGATGCTGTCGCATGCTCGTCATATTGTTGATGGTGGGCAGCCACTCCATAGAACAGTCACATCGGAAAGGATTTCCTCCCACGTAAAACTCCGGAAGCGACCGATTTGCGGGAACTGGAGTCAAACGCAAACTGTTTAATTCCAATTGCACTAAATCATTAGCGTACATATCCACCCTGGAGAGATTGGTCTTGTCCAAAAACGTATTCACTTGAATGTTCTTTATAAAATTGTTATTTATAAATAAGAGTTCTACACTGTTGGGAATCGACATCGGCACGAGTTCAAGAATCCTGTTGTGGCTCGCGTCTAAAGTGTTAACTTTGATTTCTTTTTGAATTTTGTAATAATTTCCTAATCGTTCAATAAAGTTTCCATGTATATCGAGCCACTTGAGATTTCCGGGAATAAAAGCGTAGTCGAACCAAATAAGATGATTTTCCGAAAGATTCAACCAAAGGAGACTGGCGAGTGCGGAAAAAACGCCGTTTATATCCGATATCATGTTAGCGTCGAGCCTGATCGCTTCCAGTTGCGTGTTTCTATCGAAAGTACCGCGTTCGACTCCGTGGATTTTATTCTTAGCCAAATTCAACACTTGGAGGCTGGGCAGATCCCATAGCATTCCGGCGGTCAGATTGCCGATCTGGTTGTCGATCAAACGGAGTCCAGTAAGCTGGCCGAGGTTTTTAAACGAACCGTTTCTGAATTCTGTGATTTGATTTTCGCCGAGATCCAACGTTTTCAAAAATGCCAATTCCCATAGAGCTTCCGGAACTTTTGTTATCTGATTGGAACTCAAGTCTAGCTCTTTCAGATCCGAACAATTTCGGAAAGCCCTCGGATCGATATTTACGAGTAAATTATTATTCAGAGTCAACTTGCTCAATACGTAAAGTCCGTTGAAAAGGAGTTGGTCGATGGTGTGCAATCTGTTTTCGGCCAAATTCAACGTATGTAAATTATACAGAGGTAAAAATGCATTCTCTTCGATAAAACCGATCGAATTATTTCGCAAGTCCAAAATCTGAAGGAAAAATAAGTCTTTAAATGTTTTTCCGTCCAGCCTCGTGAGAGCATTATGCGAGAGGTTCAGTATAATAAGTCTTATCATGCCGACGAAGGTTCCGTCGTCGATGTGATCGCTCGACAGCTGATTGTTAGCCAGATCGAGGACGAGCAGCTGTTCCAGCCGATGGAAAATTCCTTTGGCGAGTTCGTACAGTAGATTGTTATGAAGGTAAACTTCCCTCAACTCTTTAGAACTGGCGAACAGCCCTTCTGGCAGAGACTCGAGGCGGTTGTGTGAGATGTTTAGAATTCTCAGCGAGATTAGTCCGGTCAGGGCTTCTCCCGATAGTTCAGAAATATTATTATTTTGAAGGTTGAGATGAATAAGCCGCCTGAGGTGGGCTATATCAGATCCTTCGGGCAGACTGCGCAGCTCGTTGTGGCTGACATCTAATTCTCGAACACTGCCGCCACATCCTTCGCCGAAGCCGAGCCTGTCGGTCGACTTCAAACGATTTCTTGTCAAATTAAGAGTCTGCAAGTTTTCAAGGGGGCAAAAAGCGTCTTCTGGCAGAGCTTTTAGATTGTTGTCGCCCATATGCAGGTATTGAAGCTCTCTAAGGCCGTTAAACGACCCGGATTCGACCTCGAGAGATTTAGCGGGGCCCCACTGCGAATTGTACGATCTTATCGACATCCTTTTTAATTTTCTAAGACCTTCGAAAGAGTTTCCGGGCAGATGCAAGAGCTTGCAACTCTCCAGAGAGAGCTCCTCGAGGTGGCCGAGGCGCTGGAAGTAATGGGCGCGAATGGCGCTCTCGAAGAACAGGACCTGGTTGCACGAGACTGACAGTCTCGAAGCGGCGTCGGCCGATATGGCGGCGACGGCCGTCCCTTCCGGATCGAGGGTCCTCACCCGGCACTCGACCCCCGGTCTCACCGCATCGTCGGGCTCGTCGGACAGCGAGCACTCCGCGGGCGAGTCGCGGCTCTCCGCACACCAACCCCCTGACACGCACAGGCACACACACAGGAACGATAGCAGTTTTGTCGACATCTCTGCGATGTCTCCTCCCCGGGGTAGCGAAGAAACGCGGAACGGGTTGCGCTCTCGGGAGCGGTTTATACTACATCACGCGATGCGAATCGATATGCGGAACATTATTCTGACGCAGAGCGGCGGAAAACTGTCGCGCCGTTCAGCAAACTTGATCCCATCTCCGAGGAACGAATTGACCTCCGAAAATATCACCTCCGCAAACTATCATTGCACATTTCGGATATAAACACTTAAGATTCAAATATCACCTCCGAAACATTGTAACTGTCCTTTTAAACTGGATGCGTAAACGTTAAAAACAACTTTAATCGATTTAATAAACTTCAACTGATTTGCCTATTTCAGGCGCGCGAGTATATATTTTTTTTCAAGTGTTACAAGTACTTTCCGATTATAACACGACTCGCTATCGAACAAATTTTTAGTAAGGCTCGACGCGGCACATGTGCTTCGTTTGAGCTCTGGACGTCGACTGACGACCTGCGCACAAGAATGAATTCTCTTCGACTGTTAGCGCTTAGTTCCCCGAACCTTCGATGGCGCCACCGTCCGGACCTAGGCTCGAGCGTAGAGCGAGATAGCTCATTCACCCTGTATCAATTTATGGAAGTGAGGGAGAAATGATACATTTATCGTTCAGATTAAATTAAAACGTAAGAATGTTCGGAAGACAAGGTGAAACTTATCTAATAATGTTTGAACAGAAAGAGAAGAAATATTTTAAGTCGGACAGCGTATAAAATAAGATGACATTATGTTGAACGACCTAGGCCTACGTAAAAATGACAAAAGTAAATTGAGTTATATGAGTAAGTATACAGACTATTCCGTCATATCAAAATATCATGTTTTCTTATGGTATTTTGACGGTTTTCAACGGAAACCCTCTTTTATAATAACAATACTTCGATGTAATTGATTTTTAAGTTTTACAACTTATCGTAACAGTAAATATCTAAAATTTTGTGCGACACAAAGCGTTATTCTCATTTTCATAATCATAAAGAAATCTATTCGATTGGTATTGACTTAAAAAATATCCAAAACCGAAATATATCAAACATAAATACTTTATCTTTTTCGATGTTCTTAAATTATGAGTAATTCTGTCTAAAAAATATAAGTATGTAACATAATTCTGTCTAGAAAGTTTATTGATAGCTTATTTTGAGTATCGCATAGATCAGTGCTCCGCAACCGGTGTGCCGTGAGCCGGATACAGGTGTGCTGCGATCAAATACATAACGAAAAATTATTTTGACCCAGAACTTCGGGTTGTGCTGTCAAATATCGAACCGAATATAGAACTTTGAGTTCATTGAAACAAGCGCAGGTATCACATTAATTAGTTATTATTTTATAGTAATTATTAAGATTGCATAAAAGTAAATACATTATTGTTTTATGTACGTTAATTTATTGTAAAATTTGTGTATAAATTTAATACATATATATATTTTTGCTTTTGGTTGCCGCGGAATTCTAGGAAGAATTTTGGTGTATCGTAGGTGAGAAAAGGTTGCGGAGCACTGGCATAGATGTTGAACTTGTGATGAAAAAAATACGTAATTTAGGAATATATATAAAATGATAGTTTATTATAATTACAGTGGTACATAATATAATAAAACACAATCTAATCCTAAATACTTTATAAATTTATTATGTTTTTATTATTATTCAAACAAAAATTTTCAACAAATTATTATATTTTACATATATATTGAGAGTTAGACAAATTCTTCATCGAATTATGATTTCGGTATTACTTCTTATTATAGAATCATAGATTATAAATTAAATTAATGTAGTAATGGGCTATAATTGCGAAATACAGTCTGAAGACCGTAGATATTAATATAAAAAAATAAATTCGATACATAACTTTGTTACTAAACATCTTGCTGTGTTACAAATTGTGACACACGTCGTAACACAACAAGTGGAGTAACAAAGTTATCGAAAATAATTTAATATAAAAATTAACTTCCACAAAGTTACAGAAAATACCGTGGTAATTGACTACGGTCTTTGTAAAATAGTTGAAAACTACTTATAATATATTTTACATGAAACGTAAATTTTACATTAAATATAAAATTATAATAAGTTTCAACATCAATAATAATCTTTTTTGTTACTTCATGAATATTTCTTCCACGAGTATAACATATTTTTTGTTTATCTTATTATCTATAATGTATAGTAAATAATATTCTTCTTTATTATATGTACATATGTATTAAAAAAAAAAAATGTATATTAAGTGTTTGCGTTAGTTTATACTAATTTCATAAACTATGTTAAAAAGATCAAATGTATTTTTTTAAATAAAAATACGGCTAGTCGAAAAGTAATCCGTCAAATACTTACTACATACATACGTCAAAAATGACTATCTGCATATGCGCTAATTATAACGTTTGTTTTTGATACTTTTTTTTCTGATTTTTAATAATAACAATATCATAATTAAAAATAAGATTTCTACTGAGGGTTCTTGAGGAAACTTTAATATCAAATTAGAACGATTCAAATTTAATAAGTAATTTAAAGAGTTAGATTGGGTAATTCAATGAATCGAAAAATCTATATACATATCTATAATCGGTGTCCATATAAAAATGAGTAACGCGATCCTTGCTTAGAAAATTATATTATTACTGATGAAAATTTTCTAAATGGAAATAATGAACTTCTACTGATTTTTACATTCATTCGAAGTAACGAAAGTAAATTATAACTGCATATTTTTATCATTTTTTTTCCAATTTTGTTTTTGAGAGCTGTTAAGTATAATAATTATTCACCTAAAAAGTAATTATACTTAAAGAAACATTATGCTTACAATATAACATTATTCTATGGTTTTATCAATCGTCATTAAATTTGAATTGAATTGAGATAAATGACTTAACGATTCACTAAAAAGATGAAACAAATAATAATTATCACTTTTTACAACTCAGTTTAGATGTGTCAAAAATTTGGGCAGACGTCTCAAAACTGTTAATTTCATGGTTCTCAATAGATTTACTTAGACTTTAAAAATTAAACCATTTTCTAATAGTGGTTTATATATTTAAAGAAGGTGCAGTTGAACTAAAAATTTCAGTCACATTTTATATAAAAAGGACTAGGTGTTATAAAAATAACTCTTCAGATGTGCCGAGTTTCTATATACCAGTAAGAGTAAAGTTTGTATAGGGCTGTCGAGTCGTGTAAAATAAAGACGACTCTGACTCCGACTCCAGCTTTAAAATAAAAAAAACACTTTGGACTATTTTGTTTGAATACGAATGTAATATTATTTATTTTCCGTTATACCTACATGCTATAATAAATTGATGTACTATGTACAGTACAATTGAAAACAGGAAATAATATAGGCACTTTCAAAAAAAAAAAAGTTAGTAGGCTTACAGAAATGTTCTATGTGTGACATTCTCACTTTTTTCATATTTTTTGTTTGGTACTTGGTGCTTATTTTACTTCTGTGTTCAATTTAGCAACATGACATTGTTTATACGCACGTTACTGCCATCTGTTGTTCGATCAATTGTACCAGCATTAATAAATTTCGAATGTAGTGTATTGATGATAGTACTATTTTGTCTAAATTGGTCATTAGTCAAATTCAATTTATTTTGACAATTTTATGATAATTTTTTGATGTATAACTTTTTTTGTACTGATCTGAATAAAATTGTTTCTTTCGTTGATTTAATATTTATTTACATCCTTGTGTATGGTCCTGAGCTAGGAATGGGTAAGTCTTTTTTAAAATATTTATGACTAGCTAAAATAATACCAATATCTAAGTTCAATAATTTACTTTAGTAGAAATAAAATTATTTTTTATTAAAATTAACCATTACTGCCATCTGCAAGACATTAAATGGTTAAAGAACAAGCTTTAGTAAAATTCCGCTAGGCTTCATATAAATTCCTTACGCCATAAAATCTATGTTACAATTAGGTGATATTACTGCACCCTCTGTATTATAGATGGCAATATTGACTATAGAAAATTATAATCAACAATTTTAATGAGAAAATAATCTGTGCTTAGTAAGCACTGCTTACGGATAGGTATAAGAAATAGGTAGTTAAAATATTAAAATATCGCAATGGGCTTTGAATTTATTCCACGATTTGAATAATTGTTTTCATAAGCTGGTAACAGGTGACGGTATATTTTCAAAATGAATATTTTCAAAACTGAAAAATAACAAACTCATGTTTTTCATAATATATTTTGTTTTATTCCTTGTTTGTGATAACTTCTCACTTTGAAAAGCATAATGGAATATTTTCATAAAATCAAAATGATGGCTTATAAGTAGAGACCCCTATTTTGGGCATCTTGCCATAAATGCTAAATAGATGCTAAAATTCGAAATAGATGCTATATTCGTAAAATAAACGAATTGATGCTAAAATAATGATAAAAAATGTAAAATTAATGATTATTAAGATTAAATGAGACAAATCTATACCTCCAAACATTGATTAAACAATTCAATCTATCTGTGGCGGGTACGAAATATAATATTAATGTTAAAGAAAGACTTTTTTTTTAGAAATCTGCCATTATTTAATGTATTAACAGAGGCTCAATGTTTGGAAGGATATCAGCACTTTTTAGGGAATTAATAGATAATATAAAAAGTGAATCCACGCCAGATATTTTGCGATTATTGATGACAAGAAAAAATAAATATGAGGAGTTTGGTTGTGCAGTTCTAAAATCAATTTGGTGTCCCGTCATTAGTGTAGATGCTGAAAGGTATTTTAGTAAATATAATATAATATAATTGTTACCGATGATCGATCGTCGCACGAATTACAAAAAAGATTTTTTATAAATATGCTTCATGCTGAGTTTTAATTGATATTGTGTTTTTATATTCATGTATTTTAATTACAAAACATTTTTGAATTTTGCTTTTATTTTTTAATTGTTTTGTTTTTATATTGTATATATGTGTATAAATGTTATTAAAATTCATCTAAATTGTGTATTATTTGAAATTCAACTCTTAATAAAAATAGATGCCAATTGACGCTAATATTGAGCACTTTTAATGACCTAAAATGCTAAATTGCAAAATGCAAATGTACGTATCTTCTTTAATAATACATTTATACTTTTCCCTACATTGGTCTTTCAAAAACATGGATAATAATATTTAAATTCATTCGAGTATGTATACAAAAGTTTTTAGAATTCAATATGTATTCTGGAATGAATATTCATAGTATGATTACGATATCTTAAAAAAATGGAATTATTAGCATGTGCTTTATCTCAATTGATTTTAATCATTCAGATATACCTTGCCTTGATCCATAGTCAAATGATCACCGTTGTTGCTTTGGGATGTTTTGTGATTCAATTTATAGATTTTTATTAGACATGGATTTTTGTGATGTCGAAAATTTTCTCCTACTCATGTGATCCTAAAAATAGGGTGCAACGAGAGTGATAAGCCGTTTTCTAGTCTTATCCAGGGGTGGGACGGAGGGGGCTTGAAGGGGCTTGCACGATCGCCTTGTTAAATTTTACTATGGCCAGCGAGCCCCTTGTTAATTTAAGAATAAACAATATTTTTGATTAAATTAGTGTATAATTTCAATTTATGACTTATATATTATATACAACATCTTCAGTATACACAGTAGTACATTTTTAGATATTTAAATTGAAAAGTTTACAGTAAATTGCATATTTTAAATATTATAAGTGTATTTAGTAACAATTGATTGCTTATTTAAGTATTGCATATAATTGCATAGGAGTGATAACAAAATTCAATCCTTCCCCAGAATACCGAAAATTGCTTTGAGATTAAGTGAGCCCATCGTTAACGTATTAGCAGCCCACCACTGGTCTTATCTTAACACTTTCTTTCTATCCCTCCTCTCTTTGGAAAAGAGAGTTTGAGCAAGCAAGTAACAGCAGAATTCATAGACATTTCTGTTGAGATAAACTCCATTAATTAAGTGGACCACGATACATATTTATTAAAAATATATATTCAAACCTTGCCTATTTTTATAAACATCATTTAACTTTTAGGAATGTAAAGTTAGTCCAAGAAACTTTTCAACCCATTTTGTAAATTGAAGAACAATTAAATTGATTCATGATAAGTCCAAGTTTCTACAATACTCACCTACTGTTACAAATCATCACAATTTGGTATTCTCATTTTTGTTTGTGGGCATAATGCCATAATTTTATTTTGAATTGTAAATGGCTGACCTGCCTCCATTATAAATAATGACAATTTATTTTAAAAAGATTAAAAATAATATATACAGGATTAACAGATGGAGTGAAATTATAGAACAAAACAAATGAAATTTTCTTTCAAAAATATATTCCTATTTGATATTGATTGTTCAACATTATATTGTCACATTTCAAGATAAATGATTGTTTTCTTAGGGATTTTTTTTAACAAGGCTATACAAAATGTACCAAAACTTTTTGTGTATTTGTTCAATTGAAATTTTTAATTGAATCTTTTAAAAAAACTTTTTTTTCAGAAGGAACTGGTTGAAGAATTCAATTCAATAATAAGTAGACTTGGTTTAAGTCTCGACTCAACTTGACTAATTAAAAATTAGACAGAGTCAATATTTTCTCTTTGCTTGTATTTATATCTAATATTTCTATTTTTATTCTGTTATTTGAATTGTCGTTTTCCTGAGGACCTAAATTTTGTTTTGTTATCTTAAAGTTATCATAATTTTCTCTGACAGTGCTCAAACTACTTTTCAATGATATAAAAACTTGTTGCACAGTATTAATTTCTGCTTTTGTGGACAAAGAATTAACGAATGCGGTAACATCTTTAATTATAACCTCTTTTTCCATATCTAAAGAGAATGAAGAAGATGCTGTAGTAGTATCGTTATCACAGCTTAGTTGTCTTACTGGAACTTGCATTTCTCCAAAGCTGTTGTCATTGTCACTTAAAAGAAGAACTGAGGGTTGAACAACTAATTTATCATCATCTTCTTTTGGTATTTTTTCTTTAAATGTTCCCAGTAAATTATTTAATGACTTTTTAATGTTAAAAAGATCCTTCTTTTTTAACAAATTTACTCGGTTGTTAGAAGTAACTGTTTCAGCATTTCGCATTTCGGCCAAGATTGTGTCAAACGGAACATTGGCTACAACCTTTTCAGCAACCGACTGCCGCTCTGAATTTGAAAGATCTATGTGATGCAACGAATTTCTATGCCCTACGTGGGTTTTGGTAAATTTGACTTCACATTTACTGTCTTTTGTTTGAATAACAAGTATGCCTGCAGGACAAAAACCATCTATTTTTCTACTTCCTTGAGTCTTTAAGCGTCTCATTCCTTGTCCTTTGGGCCTAAAATAACCAGAACGATGACATTCAAAATAAAATTTCTTATTATCTCCACTCATCTGGCTTCCAGTAGTTTTGGTAAAAATACACATTGTGTCTTTTTCTATATTTTCTTTCCACTGTTTAAATTCTTCAAATGTGTCAAATGTTAAACTTTCAGATTCTATTTTCAAACTATGCTTATCTTGGAAATGACGCATCGAATTTTCATTTTCCAAGCTGCTACTGCACAGGGGACACTTTCGAGTATTTTTGTATACAGGCGGAGACGAAATATTATGAATTTTACGTTCATGAGATCGAAAATTAGACGATTGATTAAATCTTCTACCACACGAGCAGACGTATTTATAAGATTTCCATGTCGCTAACGAATCAATGTAACCTTTCTTATCAGGGTGCACATGGTGCAAGTGACGTTTCAAACTTGCTTTGTGCACAAATTTCTTTTTACAAAGTTCACAATTGAAATTGAGAAGGTTTTTGTTTTCTGCCATAATTAACTTTTTAAACCTCCTTGGAGCATTTTTGTAAAGTAGTTTAGGTAAAATTCGAAACTATATGGCAACGTGCAGATAATCGGCGCTGTCAGCTGTCATCAGCATCAATAATAATATTAGTATGCACTAGCTATCTTTGTGTGTATGTGTATGTAGTGATATTTTTTGTTCAAGTGAAATTGTTTGTATGACATAGACAATTATATAGCCCGTAGACTAGTATATGTCGACAGTTTTTAGACAAGCTGATAATTCTTAAATAAAAATAACCGTGAAACATATAGCAAAACCCCATGAAACATATAGCCTAATGCTTAAAAGAAAACTGAAAAATAATATTATGAACGAGTTTTGGGGGTTCGTTATTACGGAAAGTTCATGGTAAATATGTGGGTTGCTTATGTACCTACAGCTGAAATATTTTTATGTTTTCGGTCACTTTTACTTGAACATCCTTAATGGTGCAAGCTTTGTGGTAGCGGTCTCACTGCCAACAGTGCCAACACATCGAGCAATGCACAGGTAGGCCAAAGTGGCTTTTCTGGCAGCAATTTTTACATGCTGCTCAATGGACATTTTATTGATTATTATCGAATTTTAGTCACCTTGTTCGAAGTTTGAATTCTAATATGACCTATCACCCATGAGTATAAAAGGTGAACGTTTGAAATGTTTAGTGGATGCAAACGCTAGTTTGAGATTAAAATATTGAATTAAGTATCATATGTGCACCCTTTTTAAGGCAATGTGGCTTCAAAAGTAGAATTGTAAAGCACAACAGCGAATAAACTAACAGCTGAATGAGCGCATTCAACTACACCGAAGCTAATCCTGACTGAGTGCTTGTGAAGCCGTCACCCAATCCTCTCTCAATTCCTTTAACAACTCTATCCCACCGTAAGCCAAATTTAATTTCATTGCAATGACAGTAGAGATAGAACAAACTTCAACAGCTATCCTTTTGTCCTGGAGCAATGCCACCTTGTATTTGAAGTGTGTCATCCTTTGTGATGCTATGACAATATCAGTTCGGTACTGCACGAGCTTAAGGCTCAGTGTTTGACCGATGACCTCATCAGACTTTAAAAAAATGTTAAGAGGTCAGTAAAAGTATATTAGTCTATGGAGGTCAGAAATGAATTCTCTAAGGTAATTTGCTCGGTGGTTAAAGGTTGCAGTGGGCATGCATTATGGCAGATTTACCATAAAGTCTTTAGGTAGCTAAAAATCCATGGCGGTGTGGACATCCTACACAGATTTTTCTTGAAACTAGAGTTAGTCAACGCGGGCGTTCAGTTTGTTTTTTGTTTATTGAGATTTGTTTATTAAATTGAACCTATACATATTTTTGAATTTCAGCTTCTCAAAAATGTCATAGGTTCAACTTGCGGAACCTTATTTGGCAAACGCTGTATAACTTTGATCATGAGTTATGACAATGGCTGTTGAAAAAGTCACGACCAATACAGTACGGATCTAGCATTAGCAATTTTAATTTACTGGCTAGACTGTATTGTAATGCATGTTTTGTAAATCTAGACTAAGTCAAAGTCAAATTTTACCCATAACAAGATAGAAAAAAATATTGAGCCATGTTAACTTTGTCATTTTTTCATATTAACTGCATTCTCTTGTGCCATAGCCCCCTATACTTATGGATGGAGGCGGTAATGCTTGTGCAGATCACAGCGAAAACGCCACAACACTCGTAACATAAATAAAACTTTATTTTTTAATAACATTGGTCTGCAGTATACGAAATATCTCAAAAAATCATAATTTACACTTATACACTATCTTTAGTTAACTTATATCCGGTAGGTATATACCTATTATTATTTCAAAATATGTGTACAAGTTTACCATAGACATTCGCTTCATATAAAATTGTTGGTGTTGCATATAATCCTAATTACAATGGCGCTTATTTATGGTACACAGCTTGTTGATAATACTCTCGCGTGCTTGTCAAGAATATGTGAATAATCGTATTGTGACGTATCAATCATTGGAAGTGGTAAACAATTGTAAGATTACATACATATTCATTAACGTTTTTCATTATTGTTAATGCCGATTGATTTTATTACTCACAGCTTTTATTTACTTGCTATCGATTTGTTGGAAACTCGCAGAGTTTTCTTCTATTGACAAATCCAATCGAGAGCATTGTTACCATTTGGTATTTGTCTCGAGTATAAACTTTGGAACTATTCTCTGTGTAATATTCTTGTCAACTCGGCTATTCCGTCAGAAATCATTGGTTCTTATCTGAGTCTTGCAAATTGTTATTTATTTACTTTTTATCTTAAAAAATAACTTGTAAAGTAATAGGTAAATATACTTTACAACATGCTACTCTTTTTGGTAATTGTAGAGTATAGCTCGTCATGGATTATTACGGCGAAAAAATTCTCAAACTAAGCTAAAAACAACGCCACGATTTAAAATATTTTTTTGAGGGCTTGATAATCGCGTTAAAATCACACATTAAAAAGAAGAACACTGTTAAATTATACGAAATACGAAATATTTCCTACTATATAATATGAAGAACACTGACAAATAAATTATCCAAAATATGACATATTCTCACTGTACACCGCCATACTTTTTAAATTATCCTTTACTTACACATGGACTATTGAAGCAAAGTATGTCGAAAACAACGCCACGATTTAAAATATTTATTGAAGTATTGATAAATCGCGTTAAAATCACACATTAAAAAGAAGAACACTGATAAATTATACGAAATACGAAATATTTCGCCTCCATTATTCACTACGGAAATATTTCGTATAATTTATCAGTGTTCTTCTTTTTAATGTGTGATTTGAACGCAATTATCAAGCTCTCAAAAAATAATTTTAAATCATGGCGTTGTTTTCAGCTTAGTTTGTGAAGTTTTTCGCCATAATAATCCATGACGAGCTATACTCTACAATTACCCCTATTTCAATTTATTACAAGAAAACATGAGTATTTATTCATACACATGCACGTTTTTTGTGAGTATCTCAAAAGAAAAGAATAAGATACTTATATGTATTATGCTCAACATTGAGTAGCAGGCATTTTTAAAAAACACATTTAGACTGCCTGGGATGTGTAACTAGAACACATTGCTCGTAATTAAATAGCCTTTATAAACATTAAAAATAATGGTTTCACATTGTTGGTACCCTATTCCTCCATAATTCATTTACGTTTTGAAAAAATAATAGTTTCAATAATAAAGATTCATCAAGGACAGCTAATATTTTGTTGAAAATCAGAAATAAATTCACAATTACAACCAAGTAGGGCTTCCAAACCGGTTTAAATCGGTTAACCGGTTTATCGCGAGTTTTGAAAAAAACCGAAAACCGGTTTATTTCACTCGGTTAACCGGGTTTTATCAAAAATACTCTTTTCTTGTTTTTTTATTGTTTTTTTACAAAAAAGAAAAATGTTTTATAATGAATTTCCTGCGTAATATAGGAAACAATTCACAAAACACAACAAACATGTACATATAATATATACATATTGTAGAATAATTTACTTCTGTCTCTGTAACAGAAATGACTCTTTCAAATAATTTAACATTTTTTCGTAATTATTTATTAAGATACGAATGATTTTTATATGCAAATCACTCAATATCCTTTATTGATTTTTTTTAAGAAATAATCCTAATAAATCTCTAAAAAACTATTAATTCCAAGCGTATGCAATTTTATGATTAACAATCTAAATCTCTCTACGTATTTTTATGCCTATATATGCTTGTTAGTATTTAGATAGTTTCTTTGCATGAAAAAAGAGGGGGTTGAGCAACTGAGTAACAAGCAGTTCTCGCCGAAAAATTATTTGTTGAGTTCATATACTCCACATTGGGAGTTGGGACATAATAAATTAAGTGAATATTTTGGTATTCCACTCTATTTTTGTCTAAACATTGGATGTCTCGTCTTATCCAGTTGATATGCTTAAAAAATTGAATGCATTTAAACATCGCTCTTTTGGTGAGTTTTATAATAAAGCGCTATTTTTTTCTATTTGACGTATATTTTTTTATCATAAAATATTTTTTCACATGTTATAGTAATTGTTACATATTTTGCCTTTTGTGTCCTAGTTGTAAGTTTCAAGTTCTAGTATCGTTACTTTGCCATGGCAAACAGGTTGGTAACTAGTGTCCCATTAAGATAAATATCGTTTTCTTGTTTGAAATTGGAGTATTAGCTGTTATGCCAAATATTGAAAAATTTCTATGATTTTTTTTGCATACCTACCTAATCAAAATATATGATATTTCGGTTTAAACCGGTTACCCGGTTTATTTGTCAGAAAAAAACCGAAAACCGGTTAGTTTTTAAGTCTGGTTAATTGGAAGCCCCACAATCAAGTGTACAAAAAATATCCGAATACACTACGCCTCTCACTCACTCGCATTCTTATGCAAGCAGAGATGCTCAGTTGTGTTTTTTCTGTTGACTTGTTGTTGATACTGAGGTACTTGTGCAGTTGTTTGTGGTCTTTCGGCTGATGTTTTTCTACTGTTTTCATCTTTAAAATTTCACTTATTAACACCTCTTCGCTGAAATTATTATTAGTTAAAGCTATTTCAATGAATATTCTTAATTTTCTGATTGTTTTATTAATTATAAATCACTTATGTATATCGACTTTGTAGCACTGAATCACATGCATTTTTTTTTTATCATAGTAAAGAGAAGTGTCGGATGAAGCTAAAGTTTCTTGTAAATTATATACAAAAAATAAAAATATCCTTCGATGCTTTCCATGATAGATTATCAGTTATCAACATTTGTTTAATTCTCAATGTTTCAGAAGAAAAACGATTATTTAAACTGGATGCTGAGCTGTTAAAATGGGTAAAAGAAAGAGTGCACCTAAAGATGGCGGAGTGCCGCCGGTAATAAGAAAATCTGCTCGAAGAATCGAGAAGTACAACCTATTACAAGTTATCCTCAACAACGGATACGTAGTCGCCAACACTTACCTACCGAAAGAAATCATAGTTCTAATCCTATGCTACGTAGACGCCTTGACCCTGAGCAACAGCTGCATGTGCGTGTGCAAAGTATGGTGTGATATAATCGAAGCGCACGTCTGGAAGAAGAAAGCAGAGCTCGACCGGCCGCATCGGTTCACGAAGGCTCAGCGATATACCCGCTTCCCTTATCCGATTTATCAATCTATTTGTTTGAATGATTCATTTGGTAGGAATCTACTCAAGAATAACACTGGCCAAAATGGTTTCGAACACTGGACTCTTTTAAAAGATGGTAAGTTTGAATAATTATTATTTAAATACTGAACAATTCCACAATTTTTTTATATTGAAAGAGTAATTGTTCACGGACCTATTTTACATCTAGGCTTTTTATTTTATTTTATTGTTTGAAAGTTATTACTACCAGAACTATCCCCTTGAACAATATTGATTTCTTATTATTTTTTTTAGCAACGTAGAACTTATTTCGATAAAAATCTTTATTCTGTATTTTATTCTTAGTCTATTATTTATAATAAGCAAAAAAAGTTTACATAAAAGCCATCCATACACAACTGGGTGACATCATTCTATGCTTCTGTATCCAATACCGTTTGTCCAACCGACTGTGGTTGAGAGGGTGATTGCTTAAATAAGATATTTTATTGGCTTTTTACTTGCAAAGTACATCTGGTATAAACAGTTCAGAGTGAAATGAATTTTATTTTATTTTTATATTATGTATATGATAAAATTTAACTCCTGTATATTTCTATATTATAAATTGTGCTCGCAACACCTCCAGAGCCATATTTGCACCGCCATCATGTCACTTTCTGTGGACTTTTGAATTAGAAAAATACACGCAACCAGATGCGATGTAAGACTACGAGCGAAAAAAGAAATATTCAATACTCAAACAAGCAATCAGGATAATATATTTGGGACGGGACAATAATATTTAGACGATATATCGAGGAAAAGGGTAAATCAAGGAACGATTAATGCAGGATTTTATTACATTGTTCTTATGGGTGTTTGGCCGGGACTATGAAAAATAAACGATCCATGCGGGAAAATGAACAATGCGAGTACAGTAGATCAGGGTTTCACTGTATTGTCAACTCTTACATGCCATCATTTGCGATATGTTTTACTTTTTGAGCGTTCAGATTTGTAAGCCTGGTATGATTTTATAAGCAATTCCTGTGACACGTGGACTCCTATGAAAATATCTTACACACAGCACATTGATACTTATTTGTGACTGATTTTAAACTATCAGTTGTAAAACTATATGTCCGAACTGTCTAAATCAGGTCTGGGCAAACAACAGCCGAACACATATTTTTCTACAGTGCGTGAGCTATATATATAAATTTTCCTTTTTTTTTGCTTATTATATATATCTAAATAAAGTATTTCAATTGAAATCAGCTGTTCATTTTAAATTCTTTGATTGGCGTTCCGACCAAAAAATTTGCCCAGACTTCGACTATATTTAATGTCTTGCCATGTTTTCTTTTTTTATTATTTTTTTGTTTCATGGACATAATCCTGAGGTTCTATTAGTTTACCATCTTCTAGGCTATCGACTGGTCAGCGACCGGAATCATTGGAAAGTGGAATGCCCTCCCGTCGGTGTCGTTATGCCGAGAAATGTGAGCGCAGCCGCGTACACTTCGTGTTTTGCCACATCGTACTATGAAGGTTCAAAAAAACAGTTGGTGGATTTGTGTAAAGAAGGAATAAGTCCTGGTATTTTAGACTTATATCAGCCAGACATCAGTATATCTGAATGGTGAGTCCCAAATTATTTTATTTAACTAACTTATGATATATATATTAAATTCATGTCATTATCAAACAATTTACAAAAAATATCTCTTTAGGATGCAGTATGTCACGTTTGATCCTTCAGTGTTGGATGATGTTCACAGTTTGCTAATCAATCACTGTATTTTCAGTTATTTTCATTATTTTGTTAAATATTATTATTGAAATTTTCTAGTACTGCCAACCATCAACCGCGGACCACGGGTTGGGAAACCCTGATTTAGTACATTAACAATATATTGTAAAGTTCCAATATCTTTCTAATAAAGTAATTCATGTTTCACTAGGCACCGTATAAATTTTTTGGATTTAAAAATGTGAAACATGTTACCTGATAGAAATATTGAACCTGAATTGGTTTTTTTTTAATACACTTAGTAGTAACTGTACCGTAGTGATTAACACTCAGTTTATATTCAGAGGCATATTTAATGCTTACCCAATTTTTCGCCCACCTTATCCTTATCCAATCCTGGAAACAGGTTTTTGAAAAGTCGATCATCTAACTCTATCCTTCTATCCTCGCCTTCTTTGGAGAGAGATTAAGCGATTGACACTGAACTGATTCTTGCCAAACACCTTCTGTTGGTTTTGTCGCTGCTAAAAAGTTACTGAAATAAGTATTTTTTTCTAGTTACGCGGCGAGGTGGCGCTGCTCGTGCATGTATATGCTGCAAGTGCACTTGTTGAATGAAAATCTTCGTGAAATTAAGAAAGAAAAATTTCATTTCGAAGTCGAGATACCAATCAACTGGTCCGTCGGTTGGAAGCAGGTAATTTATAGCCAAACGAATTTAACCCTTTAAACGTCACCAATTTCAAACCATGGAAGATAGGTTCACCTATATTATAGTGTAAAGCGAGACTAACAAATATATGGAATAAGAGAAGATAGGTTTATGTTTAGAGAATTTTAAGAAACACATACTTATGAACTAAAACATATATTGAAACAAGTAAAAATGTATTATTCATTCTCACTAGAAAATGTTACAAAAGTTTTGTTTTTATTTTTTATTAGTTGCTTAATGTTCTCATCACTCCTGCTTTCAATTATTTTTCTCTATGTTCCGTAGGATGTGCAAAGGAATCGTTGATCTGCGTTTGTTTATCTTTTCTGTAACATTCTTGGAAATATCTCATGGTCTGCATCGTTTAATTTCTCATTAAAAATTCCAAACCACTATCCATATCTAGATTATTCTAGAGAAAATCCATTTTTTTGGCCATTTGTAATCCATCTTTAATTGTTTTTACACCAATTTTTGAAATTTGATCGGAGCTTTTGGTATCGCTGTCTATCTCATTTGGAATAAAGTTAGCCGTAAACCGACTCTATTTTATTTGATTTGTAGTTATTCATTGCGTTGATGGGATAATCATCAAATTCCTCACCTCCTACTGAACATGCAATGTTACTGTTGGAGGTTAACAATTCTCTTGTTTCAATGTTATTGTTACTCGAAACTATCCCAGGACCGATTTTGGAAAGTGTTTTATTTTGTATCAATAATTGTTGTTTTAGAAAATTGTAGTTTTGTATCCCCACATATCGTCAAATATTTATTAAAGGCATGCTTAACATAATTTGCCCTAAATATTTAAAAAAGATCTAGTGGTTAAATGATGATATTGTCCTGGATGACATGAACAGAACTCGAGTGTTTGAATTTTATAGACGAGTTACATTGTGCTGGTGCTTTCTCAATCGGTAGCAAATTGTTTAGTTCAAAATTGTTTCCTCTCATGTAGATTGTACCTTACTAAGTATTGATAAACTCTTAGAAATTCACACAGGAATAAGCGAAAAGCGAAGTGATTAAAGTATTTTATGAGAGATGGGTGTAGTAATATTAAAATGCTATTTTACATACCTGAATAACAATATTACATTGGTTTCAGGAATGAAAAAAAAACAAATTCAAGATTTCAGAAATATTTCAAAGGTTGCCATGCAAAAATACAAACAAATCCTAGTGCAAAAACGGTTTATATGTGCGATCAAATTTCAAACATAAATTTTTGACATCTGATGTTCGGGAAGAATAATTAGACTGACTTATTTTGTTGCAATAAAAAACAATACTAATTATTTATATAATGTAATTTTGATTCAAATATTGGCCTAGTTTGTATATATCAATTATTTTTCCACAGGTCAATCACACTTTTCACAATTATGGGCCGGGAGTGAGATATGTATTATTTATTCATAAAGGCAGCGACAAACGGTGCCGGATAGGACACTGCGGCTCCAAAATGGCAAATGCTTGCGTTAAGGTAGAAATAAACGGTAGATGCGACGCGATGCATTCGAGGGATTTCGATGATAGTGATGATGACGACGATGATTGAAATGTGAGTATAAACAATAAATTTGCTCTTTAACAGCTTAACGACCGCGGACGCGTATTTGAATCTTTGAAAAACAAAGGTTGCTGGCCGGCGGACTCATATATGCGTATAGGCGAAGTATCTGGAAGTTAAGACATTAATTGCGGGCGAGATTCGCGCACCGATGATACCCTAATGTGGGCAAAAAATTGAATTCGCGCGTAAAAAACACGTATTTACATAAAATGTCATAACTTTTAAAATATCCAACATATGTATATATATTTTTTTCAATATGGTACTTACCAAGTATAGCACCACCAGTAAAATCATCGAAAAGTTTTAGAACTTCTTACACTCATTTTTAATTGTGTCTAACACTTAAAAATACACATTAAACCAATTACACATACGTTATTTAAATTGTTTTTTTTTAGTATGATATTCATGGTAACAATTGCCCCTATGAAGGTGAACATCACAAAATCAAATGCTTTTAGAAAAGAACGGGTATAAATACCCTACCCGATGTTAAACATCAGATAACGTAAACGGTAAAAATACCCTTCCCGCATTTAACCATCACTTGAGATAACGGGTATTAATACCTTTCCCGCATTTAATGTGTTAAGATAATTAAATTTGATAAAGACATCTTAATTATTATAGTGAAAATTACAATTTTTGCGAATTTTTCGCAAAATTGCCTGGCCGCCAGGTGAAATTCTATAAAAAAAACGTGCAGTCGTTAAGCTGTTAAGACATCACCCATTTACTGCAAAGGTTCTGAGATATTTATTTTCCCTCTATTTAATGTGGAAATTTATGTCAAAATTAAATCACCACACCTCTTGTATTCGCCATATGTTTATAGCAACACGCCACGTTAATCCAAATTGCAGATAAAAATTTAAGCTAAAAAACAAAATCTTTAAAAAGAAATCTTTCCCGCATGTAAGAAATTTTATCTTTTTTTAAAAGCACTACATTCCCATTGGTAAAAAATAGTGATGGCAATTTAAATTCTGTCTTATGCTCCAGCTTTATATGGCTTTGTGGAATTGATCTCATTATCTCAATTTTTATTTTGATGTGCGGAATACAAACTCATGAATAACTCACAGCCCTCCGATTGAATCTGCTAAAACATTGAATCACTGGCTCGCCAGAAATCAGGGTCTGTCTTTAAGGAAATACATTCCGCAGGCTAGCCATTAACATTTTTACACACTAAACACAATTAAACAGCAGTAATATTACATTGAGAAATTATAGTTAATTTATTTTGTATTAAGCAAATATTCTATCTTTTTTTCTTAATTTGTCTTGACTAATTTAATTCTTTTTTTTTACAGTAACCTACAAAAAGCAGATTATTTCAAGAATACATAAAATTTTCAATAATATCTACTATAAGTTTGCTGTTGATACTTTATGGCATGCTGATACTGTATCTATTAAATATTACCAAGGAATGAAACTGACATGAATCAAAAGAATCAATTATAATATTGATTAGAACTAGAAGGCAGGGGGAAAATGCAGAAAGAGAGGCTAAATGCAAAATGCAGTAGATGAGCACGTGAATGGACTGTGTCCACGCTTTCATTTTTCGAGTTTTTATATGCCTGTCAGGTTGCATAAGTTTCTATGACGGTACAATCGACTCTTTCATTGGTAACATTTTTTGAAGTGATATTTGTAAATACTTCTTAAATTAGTCTGATAGTTCATCCGCCAGTGAAAATATTGTTAATACTGGCTGTAATACTTTTGTCAAAATAGAATTAGGTTGTGTTACAATTCTATTTTTCCAGAAAGATTGCAACCTATAATTTGAGTCGCTATTGTCAATAGGAGTCAAAATCATTTTTTTTTTAAATCATCGTTTATCACCAAAAATTCATGTCTCAGCAATAAATCTAAAGACGAAAAAATAGCTTTAGTAAAAAAAAAATTCGGTATACCGAAAAATAAATGTTTATAATCTCATTATTTATTTACAAGGTTAAAATGTTTTATTATACTTTATCATAAAATATAAACGCTTAAAATAATTTTGCTGATTATCCCGCAACTTACCGAATACTGTTTTTCATTGCACACTTTTTTCCTCATACTGGGGAAGTTACAGAGCGAAAAATGTTCAAGAGGATTGCTTGGACATATTTCTTACTGTCCACTAAAGGTCTCACGGGTCGAAATTTTACAAAATTACCCGGTCCGAGCGGGAAAAACTCAGGCCTGACCCAGCCCGAGCCTAATACCACACTTGTTACCCTAAGCCCAGATTTATACTCCTCAGCCTGAATAAAACATGTTTTTTTTACAAATGTACAACAATTTACGATTCACCATAGAACTGGTAATAATTAAAATCATCATGGCTGACACAAACGTAGTTTAAAATATTTTTCTGAAGAAATAAATTCCTTACCCGGGTCCGAATCTCAATTACGCTTACCCGCCCGAACCCAGCCCGCGGGGCGTGTCGTTGCAGACCTCTACTGTCCACTCCCAATGTGGAGCACTTGGACTCCTAAAAGAGTTTATCTAAACAGAAGTGTTTCAGTTGTTACTCAGTCGTTCAACCTCTCCTTTTTTTAAAGAGAGAAGGTATAAAAGGATTTAACTAGTGGTTAGCTAATCGCTCTCGCTGTGTCCGTTTTTAGAATAGGATGGGTGGGAGGGAATTGAAGACAATCACATACATCCATGCCTTGGGATGGAAATCCATAAATTGAAAACCAATTTATAAAAACTTTTTTAGACCTTTTAATCAGTCTAAAAACTTTCATATTGCATTCAGAATTCTGTTTTTTTTTGCATTTGTTGATATAGGTGTGTTTTGTCAAGACACCTATGAAATTTGCTAGACATGAAATAGTTCTTTATTCCATTTTCGCAATGATTTTTTTTGCTTCAGAAATACACATAGCATTACTCCAGAATTCTCAGCCCTGACTTGTTGATGCGATGCGTTAATTTTTGCTCAGATGCCCTGAAAGAATAGCTGTGTACAGAATCATTTAAAAACATTTGCAGAAAACCTCAATTTAATTTGTGAAACACTAACACCTATAAACAAACTTAACCTTAATTTTATCAAACATACAAACAATAATCCTTCCAAAGACCACTATTGACATCTGGGACTACATTTAAAGTGTTGTAGTTTTGAAAACAGCTCAAAATTAGTATACGCGGTGATTATATCAGCCATACTATAATAGAACTAAGTTATTTATAGGTGCTGGCACATATTTTTAAATTCTGCATTGATATATGTGAAAATAATATATTTAGCAATTACCATTCATTACGACTAGGGACTCCAACTATTCGAATATTGAATAGTAAAATTTAAACTATTCGAATAGTTTCTGAAGTATGAAAATAATTATTAAAAAATTTAATTCTATTACTTATTAATACACATAACGTTAAAATAAAACTTTAAATACGTAAAAATTGAAAAAAGACAAGCTCATTTATGTAATTATTCAAGTATATTTATTTGAATTGTAATAATGCATATTTTAAAAATAATGGCATTAAATTCGTTTGTAATCTTGTTTTGATCATTCCTGCCTTTTAAAATACCCGTTCAGTTTGACGTAAGATTTATTGTTAACCTTTAGAGGAGTATGGACGTACATAAAGGTTAAAAGTGTTTTAAACAAATCTTTTTTCCGATTTTATGTAAACGCATAATTTTTGGTCTTCACGAAAGATAAAATCGTGCTTTGCATTTCATGATGCAATTCAGAAGTTGGTATACTATTTGAAAATGTTGACGTCTCTTTCACATCAAAGTTTAAATTTTCATCATTATAAACAAACATGGATGAACTTTTTTGAAAACACTGTGCCAAAAAGATCTCCTTTTTAGTCAAGTATTGAAAATATTCATTTGAACATTTCTACTTTATTAATATATAAAAAAATATTACAAACACTATTCGAGTAGTTAAAAAAGGGCCGAATATATTGAAATATTCGATTGGGATCCCTAATTACAACAAAGCTTTATAAAATGTATGTATGTACTGTTTGCTGATAAATACAATATATAAATATCATCATGAACACTTCTATACAACACTGGTTTTTTTTTATATTGCTCCAACACTCCAGTTCTACAAGAATTAATTACAGTGGAACCTTAATCTATTGTTCTGGCATTCGTCGTATTCTTGCAATTGTCTCCTCTTATATCCCCAGCAAATTGATAAATTAAATAGCATCGCATACGTTGTTTTATTCCGATGAGTCCTTAAAAAACACTAAATAAGGGTTCCGCCGTATAGCTATGGTTGATCGCATCGTCGGAACTAAATGACCCGAGTACATTATATTGTTATGCAACCAAATATAGTAGTTCCTTGATGTTTTGTTTTCACATACTAATCATTCTAAAAGTCATCACAAACAACCTGCAGATATCTTCATGACTTAATACAGCGATATACCCACTTAAATTATTATTTGACGCTTAATCCTTTTTATATCCACGGTGACTATCTATTGGGGATCAAAAACTGCTACCGTGCATCAGAAAACTGATCAATGTGTGTGATGTTTTATTTATTACGTTGATAATAATATTTTTTAAATCACACCCTAGGGCCGAAATGGCACTACACCACAGATCCGAGTTAAACTTCTTAATAATATAATTTAAGATTTTGACTGAAGGTGCTTGGTGGAATTTCAATATTAAATTTGAATCGTTCAAATTATGTACACTCCCACAGATTTTGTCACTAATGACCCGGGTTTCGCCTTTCGGCATCTTCTGACTGACTCAGTTCAAGTTCATCCGTGCGCTTAAACGCCTGAAGATGCCGAAAGGCGAAACCCGGGTCGTTAGTGACAAAATCTGTGGGAGTGTACATAATTTGAACGATTCAAATTTCTTAGTAATATTTAAATTTGACAGATTGAAAATGAAAAAAAAACATGGATTTTTTTAAATGCATTTTAAGATTCCCTGGACGCTAAAAGTTATCAATAATTAACAATTGATAATAAAAAAAATCGCACATTAAAAATAATTTAATGAATACAACAATTTGTTAATTCTACTACCTGGGCTATCATTAGTTAATTATTAGCTGTTAAAAATTGTGTCAAAGGTAAAACTATTTATTTGAGATATGGATACGTGCTTAGACATATTTGTAATGATATTTATAAAGATAGAATTCATTTGTGCTCTTCAAAGACATTTTAAAATATAAAACTGATTTTTCCTAAGGAACGCGAAACATTCTTGCGCAGACTGTATGTGATTAGTAAATCTGAAAATTAAATTCAAAATCAAGTTAAGAGTATATACCCTTTAAAACATGATGCGTGCGTGAACTTCAACAAAAGTTGTTGACACATTTCACTAAGACTTACAAAAAAAAGTATATTTGATTGATATCTATCATCAAATTCTGGTGCTGGACATACAAGGCGAGACGCCTCAGGACCACCCCGAAACGTGCCCGTGAAGAAACATACCCGAACGTCGGCACTGCAGTGAAAAAAGTATACTAATTCCATATCATTTATTATAGGTCTAGAATGTTTTCGTTCATCAGAGAAGCATTATCCACTGATCAGTGCTCGCGAAACTGGTCCCAACCTAGGTATAATAAATATGAAATTAGTAAAAAATTTCCACCAGGAATTGATAGTGAACACTTCAAAAGTGTCATAAAGACATGTCGGTACTATAAAACCATGATGAGCGATGGGCAGACATGTGCTTAGTGCTTAGCCATAACTATTTTTGGAAGACAAGAATTTCACCTTCAATATTTGAAAAAAATGTCTAATATGAAGACATGCTTTGTTGGTTTGGAGGATCTTAAATTATTCTTTATAAGCTTATTGCAGTTTTGAAAGTACGAAATTAGTATTTTCAAAATTGCCAAAACTTTGTTTATTGTTCAGATGGTGAAATTAGACATGTCTTTGATTTTAAATACAAAAAAAAAAACAAAAATATTTTCTTCCCTTATTTTTTTTCTGTTTTATCATTTTTTTTAACAAAGAATATTGCTGCTCTTAATGTTGGGCACATGAAATACTAATGGAGCAAATCAGTCACTCAAAAATATTTTTCCAGAGAAGTGAGGAAAGAGATTGAGTTAAAAAAAAACTTGTAGTAAGTCACTTTTGATGGGTGAGAACGACTCCATTGTTTACTTTATTATAGTTATTTTATCTCAGAGTTAATAGATTTCCATTTGTTTCATAAACAATTACCAATAGTTAAAATTGGACTCCTTGATGAAATCATTTTCAGCTATGAATGAAAACAGAACTGTCTTGACAGGCACCTTACATACGTTTCCCAGTGATTAAGTGTTTGAAAACCGATGCAAATTTTATAAAAATATAAGGAAATATTTCACTGAGTTTCTGTTTTCGTCACAGAGTCACTTTTACCTGGTACATGTTTTTTAGACAAGTGATAATATTTCTATAGCTTGGCTAGGGTTTTGCAACATTTTGAATTATTTTTAA